>VXBO01000079.1:0-17076 GCA_013400135.1 Rhinoptilus africanus | reverse complement strand
CCAGGGCTGGATGCAGTACTCCAGGTGGGGTCTCACCAGAGCAGAGCAGAGGGAGAGAATCCCCTCCCTCGACCTGCTTGCCACGCTTCTTTTGATGCAGACCAGGATATAGTTGGCTTTTGGGGCTGCAACTGCACATTGCCAGCTCATGTTGAGCTTTTCATCAGCTAACGCCCCCATGATGCAGTAGAATTAAGGAAATAAAAGACTTAGTTTTAATGTTCACCACTGCATAGGATCTACAGTAACATTAAATGATAGCTTAACAGCACCAGGCATATGTAAAATGCCACTGAATATTCTTGTTCTACTATTACAGGATATTGTTATGCTAGCAATGACCTTTCATGAATTAGTATCAAATTAGTGTCGTGTTCTGGGAGCTGAATCATTGTTCAGGATTTGTGATCTAATAGCAAAAAGATGGAAGTTAAATAATTCTGAGCTTCTGTCCTGAATTAACTGCAAGAAGCCAAATGTGCTCCCATTTTTCATCCAAGAAAATGTTGCAGCTAGGACTATCTGACAGTTTCACATACTACAGCTACAACAAGGGAACTAGCCAGGATTTTGCTATTTTCTGTTGTTACAAAAGTGAATTTTGACATACCTCTTGGCCTGGTTTTGCACACTCAGATCTGCCCTAAGGCTTCTGTGATCAAAGTGCCAGTGCCAGTGATCCATGCCAGGTTCTCACTGGCAGAGCCAAAAACCCGCATCTGAACAGCAAGTCCCCACCTTGTCCTGAGCAGGGCACACAAACCTGGCTTACACCCTTCCTTGGGGCTTGGCTTTCGTGGTAACTCTGGAACAATAACAAAAAAACACAGCCAAAGGTTCACAGCTGTCCTAGGGATTCTCCAAAAGATCTCTTCTTTCCCCCTCTGCCTTTTTCACTTTGCCTGGAGAGCTACTGCGTTTTTGATTATCCCTCACAAGACAGTTAGCAAGTAATATTTGAGACAGTTCACTGGAAAAAACAAACAAACAAACAAACCAAAAAACAACACTATTTCATAAAATACTTGTAAATAACATTCCTGTTGATATATTCAGAACAAGAGCCAAGGAAGTGGAATAGCTCTTCTGTATTTGTTTATAACCAAATAGGTTATAAAGTGAGATTTTGGAGCATCTAAAACAAGAGGTATAGAGGAGGTATAGATACAATTTTTCTTTCACATCTTGGTCTGCAAATCTACAGGCTTCTTTATGCTCTGGACAAATGAACTTGGCAACTGAACCTGCTTTTCAATATGATACCTGAATAACTCAACGCATTCATCCCACCAGAAGACAAAATAGACAAGTCTTCCTCCCATCAGTTTTAAATGCACATTGTATTTGATTTTCTTCTTTTCTGTAAATACTGAAAATATTCTCTTACCTTCTTGAGACATGAATGATAGCTCTTCCATCTTCCATTATGAAGCTCCCTCGCAAAGCCACTTAATTCCAGCCAGCTTCCAACCTAATGTAAAAGTGAAAATGCACCACCTCTAAAATAGAAGTGCCAGCAACTGAACCACCACATGTGCCCTACTGCTCAATCTTTAGCTGCAAAATGTACCAGTTTTGAGATGTAAGCATGACACGGAAACTTTGTCTATGCTTTTTTTTTTATGGAAGAAGTAGATTAACATAGTATACAATGCATCCAGTCAACTGACTCGAAGGGGAAAATCTTTCAAACAAGCAACCACACATGCTACTGGGGACCTCTTCCAACCTGCCACTGAGGCCAGGATCACACCACCAAATCTTGCAATTATAATCATAAAAATGTGGCTTTGCATGAAGAGTGAGTCCAACACTGACCTGAGTGGGAATGTTGTGGCTTTATTAGGAGAAATTCTCTTTTCAGCACGCACTGCACATCTTTCAGCTTCATTGTAAACAATCCTGAATGGCAAGTTTTAGTTCATTACTAGTTTCATTCTCTGTTCCTTATAGTTCAGGTCCAAAGATAATCAAGAAATACAATGCATAACCTGGTCTTTGCCATATCATTACAGTTGTTTCTCTCAGCCTCAGCTCCAGCCTTAATACTTTTTATTTCTCCTTTTCAAGGTACTTGCAAAGATCTAGAGCCAGCCAGCACAGACATAAAGAGCAATGCAAATTACAGGCTATTTTAATCTGCTCTCTAAAATATAATCCCTACAGAATTGACACCAGTGTTTGATGTCATAGAACCATCCCTTTATTCACACTGATCTTTCATTGTTTATTTTCAGTGAGTTTTAGAAGTCTGTTTTGTGTGTACATGACTAAAAATATCAAGTTGCTCAAACATTACTGGATTCATTGCTGGAAGATCCTGTAGCTGGCATGTTTGGCAGGCACTTACGGAAATTTCTCTCTGTTAACCCTACTAAATAGACTTCATTAACCTGGCAGACATAATACATAAAATTCAATCTTTTTAAAATCCATTCCATTATTATTTCAACCTACTCGTTATGCCACCTTATCCCACCCCAAACAGCTGATGCGGCTCTGGCACAAACTAGTCAGAGGCTGTTGTCCCACTGTGCTCTGCTTCCATTTCCCCAGCCGCACATCTGCTGCTCATCAGTGAGGCCAGAGGGGACACTGTGTCTCCCAGAGAACAGCCCCATCCTGCAGACGGTGACAGATCTCTCTGGCAGTGCAATGTCATGGGAGAAAGGAAGGGGATTGCAAGACAATGTGGAGAGAAGGTGTGGGTCTTTTTTTCAAGCCTGCACAAGAATTAACTCCCAATCTGGAAAGGACACTGAAGGAAGGGGAGAAAATAAGGTGAAACTCTCAGAACAACCTCACTGTGCAGCATCAGCAGAATGTACGAAGCAGAGTGTGGGATTTCCCAAGGCTGAACCAGGGGAGAGCTGTTAGCACTGATCTGGCAGCCTCCCATTCACAGGGGTGGAGTACCCTCGTTGCTTGCTGGAAAAGCTTGGAAAGACAGAGACGTGAGGTGGGCAGTCATGTGCATGCCCAGAGGGTGGCAGGTTGCGCAACTGAAAATCAGGTTGCTTATGTTGCCTTATAGCCTACCCTTCTGATATTTCTTGCCTAGAGCTTCATTTCTCCTTTTTCCGTCCTGATTTCCATTTTTCCACTTATCTGCTCTTGACCCTTTGTTTACTAGGGTTCTATTCTTTTTTGATGTTGAAAAAAATAGCGTATAATCTCTCTCAGACTTTCTTTCCAGTGTTTCTCATCTTCCTTCCACTCACAATAAAAAAGACCTCAGCCTCTGGTTTTTCAAGGTAGGGTTTATTAATGGTATTTTTCTTAAAAGCACACCATTCAGTTTTGTAGAAATGCAAGCATTTCAGACCTGAAAGGATAAGTAAAACAAATATATGGGCACTGAAATTCTCAATCACTGCTTGTATTTTAATGTTTTATGATCTGCAGTATCACTCACAGTATTTTTCAAAGTTATGTGTAATGAAGGTGACCTTTTCACTTCTCGGGAAAAACTCTAAATAATTAATTATCTGTCTGATACTAACGTCAATAAACATAGTCATCATTTCTTGAGCTTTCTGACAGCAGTGGGGAAATAGCAACACATTTCGGTCTCATGAACTTCATGTGCTTAAACTGGTGGTCTTTGGATTTACAGTGCTCTCTTGTGGCCAGATCAGGCACCTACAATACAATAACCTCCTATCCTAAGAATAGCCTTAGTCTTTTTGGCCATTATGGTCATTCTCCAATTGCCACAAAACGCTACAGACGTCAAAAATCTGTCAAAATCGATGTTTTAGAGACATGTGTTGTCTTTTCTTTGTTTTCCAGCAGACAAGTTACCTAACAGGAAAAGTCCCAGACTGGAGTCAGCTACAAACAGGAGCTGAATTCCGGAACTAGAGTCAGGAGCCCTGGGATCAGGATCAAAGGCAGACGAACAGGCAGGGTCCTCCTCAGACGTTGGCCATCGAAGAAGAACGAGCCAGAGCAAGAGCAAGAGCTGGAGCAAGAGCAGGCTTGCCAGTGCCCCTCTTTGCCCGAGCCCCCCCTTGCCAGAGCTCCCTTGCCAGAGATCCCGTGCCAGCCGTTTTTTTCCCTTTGATCCCTTAGCTTTTATACTGAGCATGATGCAGATGGGATGGAATACCCTGTTGGTCAGTTTTGGGTCACCTGTCCTGTCCGCTCCTCCCTATAGGTGTGACCCCTCTGCGCTTCTCCTCTTCCAACCCTCTAACGGGACAAACAGCGAAGTTCGCCGACCTTGGTTGTTATAGCAATAAGTATAAGCAGGAGCCTCAGTGCACACCATTCCTTGGTATAATCAGGTCTTATCACTCGGAGAGTGAACACTGTCTGAACAATGTGTTGTTAATTTCAGACTTTAGTCAGTTAGACGAGGCCCAGCTAAAAAGTAAAATTCCAAATTAGAAAATTGGTTCCATTTTACCTCAAACCAGGACACTAGTCCATTTATCAAAAGCACCCTCCAAATACTTAACTGTTTCAAAACTGTGTGGGGAAAAAAGCTTGCTTCTGTCATTGAAAGAATAATTTAATATGACCTTTTTTTTTTTCCAATCAATGTTAATTCTTAGTGTGGATCTTTTAAATCTATCATTTGTAAGTTTTCAGGTATATCAACAAGTCTCCTTGAGAACCGCAGGCTCCATGTTAAAAAAGAAATGTACCTAGAACTGAGGAAAATGTTCCATCCTGCCAGTGCGTGCTCTGCCTCCATGCTTCTCCATTTCAAATGGGCACTGAGCAAGGTTTATAGACCCGCATTTCCTCGTGCCATAAGGTGGGATGCGGGAGTGCACGCAAGGCAGCCACAGCAGGGCTGTAGGCAGGCTGGTATCACAGAGACGCGTTGTGGTGACACTCATGTCCTCATGAGAGAGCATGGCAGGGTTGGGGTCCAACCTCGTCCCCTTCACAGTCCCATCCAGCCTTCACAGTGCTCCCCTTTCTCCCACTCTAATGACTGGGAGCTACCCCATTAACTGTCCAATTAATCTCAGACGCAGAGGAAGGTGGGCAAAAAGCTGCCAATAAGCTCAAGAGCACACCAATATCAAATGAATTGGTGGAAAATACCTTATCCGTTCCTCTGCATTGGAGTAGGAGATTCAGGAAGAAAATGCCTAAGTGTGCAGGAGGGTGGTATCTCACCCAAAGTCTTCACTTCTGTCTAATTAATTTAATTATTAATTAAATTAATAAAATCTTACACATTTACATAAACCTAGCAAGGGTGCCTCAAGTTCTCACAGTCTTCCAAATTCATTGATTCACAGGCATTCATGGAAAGAAACTGGCAATTTTCATTTATGCTTTTGATCAGTAAAAACACTGGACTGCAAAGGCATGACTTAAGAAGACTCTCTCAATTAGGCTAGAGCATTTATGTACTTTACTAGATTCAAGCTTATCTGTAAGAATTTACTAAAAAATATAAGCAACAAATGAAGCAATGAAGGAAACCCAGAATCAACAGGCAGAAAAAATTGAACTGAAAACCTGGTTATTATTAATTAGTATCTCTCACTGATTTGGGCATTTTGCGTTGCAAAGAATATCCAGTTTTATTTTCACTGATTTTACTAGTAGTACAACAATAGCCACTCAAAGGAAACGTGTAAAAGGAAGTGTAATATTTAAGCCTGCTTCATATACGGTTTTCAAAGAGAAAATTTCAGGATAAGCACACTTTTTCTCTTCCTGATGTTGTTCTCTTCCCTGCTAAATTTGAATTGCCCTTCAGATATTTCTGAGTTTGTAAATAACCGGGTCATTCTTTCTCTGTCTTACTGTACAGGTAATTTTAGCATCACTGTTGGACAGTTGGTGAATAATTGCCTTAGAAAATAAAGAAACAGAAAACTAACCTGTAAGAAGATTTTAATTTTTACAGACACCGGTCAAATTACTAAATGTAAACCAGGGGATGAGACTTCCTTGAGTTTATTATCTCTTTGGAGTACCAAACTTCTGCTTTTAAAGAGCAGATATACTTGTTTCAAAGACATTTCAACCTTCTATCATCTTGAACAAGTGAAAAGATGCTACAGAGTGTTAAATGAAGAACATAAAAATATTTCTTTAATGATCTACTGGTTAGAATTTTATAGCATCATTAAAAATATTTCCTGTTATTTTATATGCTAAATAAGCTCACAAGTACTAGTTCACTTTAGACATCTTTGAATTTGCTGAAATTTAAAGACCTAATCCTTAGCTCTGTGTATGGAACTATGCGCGCAAACACCAGCAAGTGGATGGGTGAAGCAATTTAATTTTTTTTTTTCTCTTAATCCCCTTATTCTTCATGCTTCTGGCAAGCCATAACTCCTTTTTATCCCAAAGGAACAAGGCTTATGTAATCGTCTTTTATGTATGCATCGCATATGTGAGCTTGCACATCCTTTAATTTTTGCTTATAGTATACATTATTAAATTTGACAGATAAAACAAGTCCTAATGTGATGAGTTTATAAAGAAAAAAAAAAGGCAGCGAGTTGGAGAAGGATGGCTTTCTTAGTACCTTCACTGAAAGGATGTAGTCTGACCTCAGCTATCAAAAAAGGTCCAGAAATCCATTGCCAAGAGGGATGTTATGACATTTCCAGCCATGGAAATGCTGTAGTCAGAACTCACTGCTTATTTGACACAAGCGAAAGAAGCAGAGGAAGCAAGTCTAAAAACGAGCTTTCACCACTTCCCCTTTCCATGCTTGTTTTCCCATCAAGGCATTATAGTGGTAAACTACTGATGACATTGAAACACCTCTGTTAGCTTGCAGTTTCCTTTATTTTGATATCGTTCAAATTTTAAGTACATTTTAAATTATACATACAATTAAAATGGTAAGTGTGNCTCTACCATCTCCAAACAGAAAAGCTGTTGAAAAACAAACAAGCAAACAAACAGAAGTGATCATTTGGTATATATAAGTAGCATTCTAGTGTCACTATGGGTTTAGACTTTGTATGTAAACTTCAGGATGGAAGATGCTTTTCAAGTGTCAAATTCCCTTCATTTAATTTTGGCATATAACTGTCATTACATATCTTTAATTTGCACAAATATGTGTTTGGTTCTGCCATACCTGTGGCCATTCGTGCACCACTTTTTGCAACAGAACTGTGAATTAATTCAGGGTATGACTGATTTTTAAGAGAACCTTTACAGAAACGTTGATTTTACTGTATAAGCATATTGAAATGTCAGTATTACATTAGTCATGCCCCAGAAGGTACTATACTGGTAACATTTAAACTCAAGTCTTTTAATACAGTGTTGTCTTGCGTAGCATTTTAGTGTGTGTCAGCAGCTGCTCCTTTCACATGCGGAAACAGCTGCGAGCTTTAATGTAGTGAATCGTCTTTTTGCCAGCAGCCTTGCAGAGGTCCTGTTTAAGTATCTTTTTGATGTAGTTGGCTTAAAAAATGCAACCACCTTTCTGCACTTGTTGTGGTTCCTCTCGGTTTTATTCTTTGGTTTTCCTTTAGTTCATTATTAGAACCAAAAATGTTGGAATAGCTTTCAAAGAGCACTTTATGAAAGGCAGGAAGATCTTGACACTGGTATCAATATGAAATAGCTGTAAGAGACTCATTAGCGTTTCAAACAAGAAAATTTCAGAAATATGCAGTTTGGATCTCTGGGCTAGAAGACCAATAAAACATAGGGTTTGTTGGAAAGACGAGGCAACCAGAAGGAAATATGTTAAAATGCAATGCAAGAAATGTTGAGGAAATTAAGACCAAGGGTCAATGCAGTCATCTGAGTTAAGCAAGTACAATGCTGTGCTGACAGAGGAGTGCAGAAGACTTAATTGAAAAAGCTCTGTAAATAGTTACAAAATTCATAGAATACTCTTATAAACATGGAAGGAAAGTCTTAGGCTATGCAATATGTGGCCACAACATGTACTCTAACCCAGTCTAACTGGCCCTTTGATAGACCCCCTGGCAGCAAGCATGAGGGGAACAGACAGCAAGTGCCACTTTATTTCCCACCATTACCAAGGAAATTGGAGTTTCAAAAATAAATTGCATCTATGCTCAACGGCACAAATTGGCAAGGCCCCTTCCTGTGTGTCCTACATCCTTCTCTCATTGAAATAAGAGAATCACTCTTAAAACACAAAAAGCATTTGAGAGTTATATTGCGTTTCCTCAATCTTATCCAGAGGTGCACTGATAGACCTCACAAAAGATTGGCAGTAAACCTAAATTTCAGTGTATCAAAATGGAAGCTTAGAAAAAATTTTGGAAGAGTACAAAATAATAGTTAAAAAAAGATATTAGGCTTTAAATCACTGTTTCTGGCAATTTAAAGTATTAGAAGTTGTAGTTATACTACAATATACTATACTATAGTTACAGTATACATATGCACATTATACAACTTTTTTCCTTCAGCATTTTGGATAACATTGTAGTGATAACATAAACTGATGCATGCTTCTATTTTATATCTGTTGTATTTTATATTAGCAGAAGATACACTGTTTTTTTCTCAAAGCAGAAAGTCAGACAGGCAGATAGTGAGCAAACTTAAGTTGTAGTCATCTCTCTACATTGTAAACCATGGCAAAACTTTATGACTTAATTTGACAGGTCATGGATTTTAATTATATAAATATTGTCAACTAGCTTAGAAAGCTTTATTTCTTCATCATTCTTTTACTAGTTTTTTAGCAGAACATTTGTCTTCAGTTTTGTATAGGAATACGTGACTGGTCTACGTGATTGATTGTCTCTTTTGAAGGCAGCTTAAAATGTAAAGAATCGATCTCACTGTCTCTTGAAAAGGAAAAGTATAAGGAATTCAAGATGGCCAATGTTATAGACAGATATGTAAATACTACACTCTCTCTTAAAAGTTACACATTTGTTTTGGATCTCTTCAATGCTTTACTCTATTATGAAAGGCTTCCAAAGGGAAGGTTAGCTTTTCTATAGTGAATACATGGAAAGTATGACAATGCGAATGAAAAAGCAAAGCACATAACTTCTGTATATTGGTGGTAATGGATGAAGTATTTTATGAGTCATAAGTCTCTTCAGACATACAAAACCATAGTAAAGATTAAGTGGTTTTCCAAAGTTTAGGCAGAAGTTACTGAATATCAGAATCACAAAATAGTCATATGCTGGCAGATACAGTCATATCTCACTTTCATAACAATGCAAGACTTCAGCCCTTCAACAGGAAAAAGATCAGTTGCAAGAGTACTCTTTGTTTAATTGTCTTTTTGTTAATGAGACTCCATTTTCAGCAAAAAATCTTTTCCTTCCTTTTTTTTCCTTCTTAGTCATACAAGATAGGCACATGTGGGTCTTTGTTGGAACTTTTCAGGAGTAATTTTGGTGATTCTCAGAGCTTAGAATAAAGAACTCACAAAAGAACAGCTGGTTGTAAACACAGTTTTGCTATATTTTGTGACATTTGCCCAATACACCACTCTGCTACAGCAGCTTAGATCTAGTCTCTTTACCTTCTTTTATTACACTCATAGGTCTGATAAAGGCTGTATTTCCCAAGTGTGATTAGTTGTCACAGTCACAAAGACATTACGTGATTTAAAATTCATCCATGCCCAAGTACTCTGGGACTGCAAAGTTCATTTCATGTAATGTAGAAGCTGAGAGGCACAATTTATATGAAGTCAAAGTATTAACAATGTGATATGCTATACTTTTTTTTGTTTTAAAATTTCACATATAATCGCTACTAACAAAATCCATATTGCCAAAATCATACACAAACATAAGCTTGTCACATAACTTTACTAATGGAAGGAAAACTTACAGAACTGTTTAATTCCTTTACATTTGTCTTTCTGTCTCTTTCTGAAGACACAAATTAGAAGGTAACCTTTCTGAACATAGTTACTTTACTGCAATGTTTCTTTCTTTTCTCTGGTAGTGTACATGTATGGCTTTTTTTAACATTATGATTGGAATTATTCATTTTAGTGCCATGAGACATCAGCCTCTTTTAATTTATTTGCCTACTCCTGCCCTTTCATTTACACTGTCATTGCCGCCTTTTACACCCTTCTACGTTGCTCCATTTTCAATCATTACCTTATTTCAAGGATTTTTAGATTTCAAAAGGTAAACATTGTACAAATGGGTGGAAATAGGTCACTGATTTTTAACAGAAGAGAGCATGATAGTATACATATGTATATGCAAACAGAGCTTATTGTATAGCTGTTCTTTTGGCTATATGATATAGACATTTCCCCTCTCAAACTGCATTATGTTCTTTAAGAAAAGACCAGCCCTCGTGAAGGAAGTTAAGCATAGGGATTTCTGCTGACTTAGAGATGCTGCATGCTTCTCCTTGAATTCCATTTGTTTTCTCTTAGTATCCGTCTTTTCTGTGTACATCAATGCAAAGCTGTAGGTATTATGTCCTGATCTCCATGAAATCTTTTCCTTTTAATGAATAATGTTGACATGGCAAGATTAAAGAAAGGGGTTTTGAGATGTTAGTAAAGCCTTCCCTTTTGGCATAGAGATATTATTCTNTTCCTGTGCAACCTGCTCTAAGGTGGCCCTGCTCTGGCAGGGGGTTGGACTAGATGATCCCCAGAGGTCCCTTCCAACCCTGTGATTCTATGATTCTATGATTCTGTGATTCACTATTGAATGATATAAGTAATGTATGATACGATTCATATGCCTTGTACCAATTTAGGTGAATGCCTTCCTAATGACACTTTGAGACATAATAATAGATGAGGAATGAGAAACCACATAACACAAATATTTTAAAGGCAGACTTGAAAGGTAACTGATCCAAAGATGATTCAATAAAAAAATGGTGGAGTGAATTGTCTAACTGTACAGGAAGCAAAAGAAGGTGCTTCTCCCTTCTGGTCCCCCTCCAGGCCCTCCACACACACTCTCTTGGCTTTAAGCTGTCTGTCTTGCCGATATTGCTCTCTGTGTATTTATGTCACAAATAAGGCATAACAGAAGTAGTGTACTTTGTAAGAGCCGGATGTGGGTGGAGGTGCTTACTTCCTCTTCTTCAGTGAAGGACTGGCTTTCAGGTGGAGATCCCGACCTGACAGTCATAACCCAGAGGCCGAGAGAGCCTTCTTAATTCAAGGTCTGTTCTCTCTGACCACCCAAATACATGAACACCTCTAACAGGCAGTTCACCGCCACATATTTGTATTTTAGCACAGAGGAGGTGGTTTCTGGCTTTTGCTGTGATTGTTCTTGATCAATTCTGTAGACCTTCAGTTTAACTTTCTGGGAGGCTTGCAAAGCAACTGTAAGTTATTTCCTGAGATAGGTGTGATTTGGTTCAGTGCTGCCTAGTAGACCATGTTTTCATGTCTTGACTACAACATGGGATTTACTGAGAAAGTCTGTATAACCTTTTCTTCTGTACTCATGTTGTTCTTCCAGAAAAGGGAGATCTAAGAAGTTTTGAGTGGAGTGAATTCTTTGTGCCTGGCTTTCTATATGCTTCTATATTATTAGACAGAGAAACTATAATTTTAAGTCAAGGAGATCAGTTTTAAAGATGTAGCTTGCTTCCACTAATAGTGTTTTAACTAAGCCTATTTCGGTCCGTGCTGAAATTGCCAATACCTTATTCTTTAGCAAAGTACTGATTCTAGACCCCGTATTTGCATTTAGAGAGGACTTAGGGACCATAAATTTGCATCTGACCCTGTGAATACTGATTATATGACTCACCCAGCATACTTCATTTCTGGAAACCATACAATCTTTCATTGAAAGGAGGATGACAGGCTGTTTTCTTTCTTTCATTGCCATGATTGTGTCTTTGTAGACTCATTAATAATCCTAAAACTAATTCTCATCTATATGCACCTAACAAATGCACCTAAATCAAAGTCATGCTTCAGGGCAGGACTGATGACGAGCTCTGAGGGAAGTAGCATCCAGACATGAATGTTGAATGTAACTCCTTATATATTCCCTGTGGTGGACTGAGACAAGAATCTCTATACATGACTAATTCATTTTCAGAAACAGCATTGACCAAACAGACATATTCTTCTTTCCTTTTAAAAATAATATTTTAAGTGATCAACGGGAATCTATCACTGTGTCAGACAGAAGAGGGCACTGAGTGAAGTAAATTGATAAAGGAAATGCACTTGCTACTCAAGGCATGGAGAAAGACCAAGACCTAAGCTTCAAATCACGAAAGGCATTGACTTGTTACATGTCACTCACCAGGAAAGTCCCTTTGATATAATTGTATAATGATAATAGATTATTCTATTCATTACACTTTTTTGTTTTTCTATGGGTTTAATCTGGATTTCAAGAATAGAAGAAGCAAAACAGCCTTTATACATTATTAGAAGCTGAATGTAAATAAGCAAAGGCCTTAATTAAGTAAATTCTGTTTGTTTCTCTCTAACAAGGCACTTTGCTGAGAGTAAATGTGTTTTCTCTTGATTTCTGTTTGCCTTGTAAACCTTTATATGGAGAAGCAGCAGTTGTGGTGATTCTTCAGCTCTTACTGACCAGTGGCAACCCCTTCTGTGTCACACCCCAAGATGGGGTGGTTTTGTGGAGCATAGAATAACTCAGCAGTAATGAAACACCATCAACATCTCATTACAAGCTGGGTAGAAAAAGTGTGCAATACCAGAATACAGAATGTATTTGTCAGACATAGCAGTAGTATAGCAAGAAAAGTTTGTATTATTATAATTTATTATTCCAGCCAAGGGTCCTAGTCCTTTGTATAGCACTTGGGTCTGTAATAGAAGAGCTAGGAACATGCAATGGTGTAGGCCACGGAGCCACTCAGTCAGCTCCTGAGGAGCTCGCGTGTTCACATAATAAGGTTAAAATTTTCCTTTCCTGCTTAAAATGCCTTTTAAGGCAATGCGATGAACTGGGACAGCTCTTTCCTCTGATGAGTGACCTACTTTACCTCCAATCCAGTAGGCTCCAGGTACAGGCTATAGCTGTAAGCCTTACAAATTGTCCCCGCAGCTGTTTTCTCAGGAGGAGAGGACAAATCCTGTTCTCTCCTGCTCCCCACAACTGAGGATCTGACAAGAAAATTCTGCAAGGAGAACAACAGAAGCCACTTTCCTCAGCTGCTTCTTCCTTACGCTTTACACACACCACACCCCCCAACATGGGTTTCTGTGGAGGGAAGGTGTGATCAAGGCAGCAAGAGGTAATAAGACACCAAGTGACAGTATTTTTTAGCTGAATCATGCCCTTAAATGTTCAGCCTACACATTAATCATCAGGGATCCACTTCAAAATTGGATCTGACTAGTGCACTTAATTTATCTACTGCACCCAACAGCTGTTCAGCTTCTGTTGAATTTGAAAGCAAATGTAATTAGTGCATGTTCACTGCTGCTTCTTCATTACATTGCCAGCCCATATCATCGGAACAGTTAATTACTGCAGAGACAATGGCTTGACTTACCTGATATAGTACATGATTATCCATCATTGATTCATTTTTTCTTCTTCACTGGTAATTTTGTTAACATCCCTGACAGTACTTAGCAGTGAATCCCCTTGATCTTTTGTGTTATTATGTCTTCTCAAATGTTACTCAAATTCTCTAGGTAGCTTACTTCTCTAGACCTTAACGAGACGTTGACACTGCATGTAACTGAAGAAATAATTTGATTATGTGGTTCACAGCAAAACGTGCTATTCAGTCACTGCCCATCTCAGCTGTCTTTGTACTTGGGGACTTTCCCCTTGCTCACAGATCAAAAGCCTGCTGATGGAATTGTCTTCTTTCAGCGACAGCTTAAAATAATGTTGAGAAAAAGGAAGATTATTCCATAATTAGTCATGTTGTCAATAGACCTGCTCCACTTCTACACAGGTATTTTTTTTTTGATGGCTTTGAGTGTGTTTTTTCAGCTCCCCTGTGCCTCAGTACTCCATCGCTAAAACGGAGGTAGCTGATTTCCCAATCCTGCCTACCAGATGTCACAGGCTCCCCTCAGATACAGCCTCTTTTCTCAAAAGGAAGCTCTGTCTGGATGAAATGTGAGGACTCTACGTTTATTGGTGACCTCCAGGCTGGTGAAGGACGAATTGCACAATGCATCTGCCAGTCCTGGATATTTCTGCAGTGCACGTGCAGATCAGCTGGGCTGTGCTGGCACAGTCATGCAACATACTTCTCAGAAATGCCAGATTTAGTCATTTACTGCACATGTTCGACATTATTGCCAGGCATATGCAAAATAGCCCTAAGCTGTCCTGCTGCATCCTTCGCCCATTGAATTGCAGATATACCTGGCTACTCTGGCAAAGGAAGGTCACCTAAGTTGTTAAGACAGGTTTTAGTAATTTGCACAGTGCTGCACATTCTTTTGTCATCTTTTTCATACGTGAAAACTTGTACACATTCCTGGAAGAAAAAAAAAAGTAAAGAATCAAGGAAATGCATAAAAAAAAGTGTATGACAGTTTAGGATAGCAAAGCTACAGGAAGTTCTTCGCAAAGATGCTTGAATAAAATGGAGTTTTTGAAGAAGTGTGATGTTCAGGGAGCATCTGAAGGACTTGAAACACTGCTCCTAAAGCAGTTTGGAAGGCAGATAGTCCTGTCATCTACCACAGCGCTATGCTGGCACTTAGGGGTCACTGAAGTAGAACTGAAAGTTCTCCTCTGCCATCTGAAAAGAATCCATATTTTTCAAAGGCTTTCCATGATCAGAGAGATCAATACCTGACATTTATTTGGTTTGCTCATTCTTTCTTCTCACGAGCATGCTTCTCTCTTTTTATCTGACTCTTTTACATGAAATTTTCTTATTACACATTTCACCAAGAATCTCAAGCAAAAAGGCTCCATGAGCGACTAAGAAGTCCACAAACAATAAACTGTAAAGCAATATCTGATCTGTATATCAAACCCATGTGGTATCTGGGAGCTGTGTAGAACAGCAGATATTTGCTTTTACATGCTAAACCATTCAGTCTGACTTTCAGTAGGCTTTAAAGCTTTATCAGTATTAGCTCATTTTATTAGTTGTTTTGGTTTTGTTTTTTTTTTTTAAATGCCTTAGACCTCAAGGTTATTTTCGGTACCTCATTTCATTCCATAAGGAAAAAGTGATTGAGTAAGAAAAATCAATGTGTGGAACATAGGTAATTTGGCAGTCACTGCAGATAGGGGCACAGATCAAGTTAAACTTAAGGCCAAGTTCCCTTTCACCTCCTCGAGGAGCAGCCTCTGCAGCCTGCTCAAGTCACTGAAAAAGCTTGAACTTCACATCAAAGCAATCTACTCTGTGTGTGGATAAATAAACTGGGGATTAGGCAATTTCAAAATAGGTAATTGCCTGAAATAAGCAATTTCTAGCAGCTAGTATAGCCAGTGTTATCATCCACAGGCCCTGAAGGCCTTTTTTTTTTTATATATTCTCTGTTTGTGAATGCTCTGAACTGGATTCTGCAATGCAAGCTTTCTCTGCTGATCTTTAAAATTTCAGCAATGCATTTCATAGTTATTTCAACTCATGAATTATGCAATAACACATGACAGGAGCAATTCATTCATATCTCCGCTTCACCAGGAGGCAGAGAAATGAAAAGCCTGAGCTCCAGCTTGAGATTTTTTCTCATCCAGCACACAATGTCTCAAAATGGTACCTCAGAGATTTACTCTGTAAAATGATAAGGGCACGTGCACAAAAGGTACAGGAGCAGAATGGCTGAACTGAGGAGGAAGGACAAGCACACGGGTAACATGGCACCACCTTTTGCTTCTGGGCTGGGAAATGACGCAGCCTTGGAGGAATTTCACGGCACAAGTTCCAGCTGTGCCTCCTCCTCCTCCTCTCTCCATTCCCTTGTCATCGGCCTCCTCTGGCTCTGAATTTTCTTCCAGACTTCAATCTACTCCAAGGCACTACTAATCTTCTCATTAATATTGTCTGTGCTTTGAAACTGTAGTCCTGAGACCTTCTTAGAAGACAGGGAAGTGCCATAAGACCCATTTTAGAAATGCGAAACGGCAGCTGAAACACAAACAGTAGTAGGCTGCTGCAGAACTTGTTTCTCAGGATGAAGAATCATGAAATATGTCTGTCAGGATGAAGTGAATCAAGCCTTAACTATAGAGTTACCTTTCATCTTGAAATCCTGCTTTTGGACTCCTGCTCTATGTTGAGCAAAAAGGATGTAAGGTACTCTTTAGAGTTTTAAGGATGTAACTCTTCCAAAGCTTAAATATCTCTCCACTTGCAATGCAGGTTATCACAGATATAGTGTCCCCACAAAATTTTTGTTTTCTTTATCGAAATAGGACCCAGCCACAGAATGCTTCTTCGTTGTGATTTTGCAACAGGTCACCTCCTCTTGCAAGTCTTTATTGCTTCCACTTCAAAAGCTGTCAGCTGGTCATACTGGTTACTCGTTATTCCTCCTAGGGATGCTTATAATATAGGACTCGGCATTTTCAGCTTATCACCTGCCTCTATCATATCTGCCATGAGGAACGGTGGGATATTTGGAATCAAAGGCAGTTATTTCCCAGATGTCATGAATATCTAAGTCGTCTTGAATTTATTTAGTAAGTACATGGAGCTTTTTCAATAGCTTTGTGGGCAAGAAGATACGAGGATAGCAATGGGTGAGAGGCTAGGACCAAACTGATACAAAATAAATTGAGATAGATGTTTCATAATGAGTAAATGAAGCTGACATGAAGTTTTAAAGAGCAGGGGTAGCAGTGGAAAAATCTATGACATGAATTTTAGAGATTTACTGACTGAGTTAGTAGTTTTGAAATTGCGCATAGTAAAATTACAGCATAATTTGAGTTCAATACATCATTTTTTTCTCTTTCCCCTTCCAAACAGCTATATGTCAGGACATAATACACAGTGTAATGCATATAACTTCTTAGGAGGAAAAGAACTTTTATAAAGAAGGATGTAGATGAGACAGTAGAGAGATTTCTCCAATTTTAATACCAGCATTCAACATCTTGGCAAATATTTCCTTCAATGAGGAATCAGACTGATTTCAGGAATATGAGCTATGCCTGGATTAGCAGATGAAACAGAGCCAAGGCACAGGATTGTGGAGGACATTAGGGTTGG
>VXBO01000078.1:1579-14107 GCA_013400135.1 Rhinoptilus africanus | reverse complement strand
GCATCACCGACCCCAAGCCCCTGCAGGTAGCCTGCCATGCTCCCCCCCCGAACCCTGTCACCCTGCTGTGTCCCCCCCACCGCCTGGCAGGGTGGGCAGGGGGAAGGCGAAGCTCAGAGCCCTCTTTGAATCCATCCCAAATTGCAGGACCCTGAAGTCCAGAAGCACGCAACGCAGATTCTCCGGAACATGCTGCGGCAGGAGGAGGCAGAGTTACAGGTACGGAGGCGGCACAGCTCTGTGAGCTGCGGCTTCAGCTTGTCCTCCTGCCGACCTGCTCGACCCCATTTCCCCGTGGGCAATGGGATGGGGCTTACTGGGTTGGCACTGGTGTGAGCCTCCCCTCTCTTCTCACCGCTCAGCGCTTCTACGAGGCGTACAGCCGAAACCCTGCCACCGCGGTGGAGGAGCAGATCGAAGGAGCGCGCCGGCGGGTCAGCCAGCTGCAGCTTAAAATCCTCCAGGAGACTGGTGGCTCCATGGTATGTGAAATCAAGGGGGTTACCACCCCTTGGGGGGGTCCTGCCACCCTCTCAGCTCCCTCCGAGCCTGGCTGGAGCCTGGGGCGACCCGAGGTGGGGGTGCAGCGGTGGAGACATCCCTGGTTTCCAAACCCTGCTGCGGTGAGAGCTGCTGTGGCTGGCTCATCCCTTGCCCTGTGCCCGGTTGTCCCCACGGGCTGGGGAACATCCCACTGCTCCGACACACCTCCTTGCCTTGCAGGATTCGGGGCGGCTGTGCAGCGACTCCAGCTTGGCTGGTTTCAGGGCAATGGAAGGTGAGTTGTGCTGGCGGCTGGGACCGTCCCTGCATCCCCGTCTCCTGAACGCGTGGGTCAGTCCCTCCTCTGCTCCCAGGACGCCTCTCCCTGGACTCGCAGGATGGTGACAGCGGGTTGGAGTCTGGGACGGAGCGGTTCCCCTCCGTGAGTGAGGTGAGAGCAGGGCTATGGCGGCCGTGGGGACCCCACCCCAGCTTCTGCTGGCTCCTGGGAGTGGGGAGAAAAGCCCAGGTGGATGGGTTGGTGCTTCCTTAGGAAGTGAGGACCTGCCATTGCGATCGCGATTATTTGTTTGCCATTGAAGAAGCTGAATTCCTTGGAAGGCGGTCTTGGCTCTGAATTTCTTGGGCTTGCAATGCTTAGCCTGGCATGACTGCCCCAAAATGAAGGGTACTCCGCAGTTCCTGGCTTCTGGTCCTAATTTTAGAGTGTTTCTGAGGGCCCCGTCAGGGTTTTGTGGTTTCCAAGTTTCCTGGGCCCGTCTCCCTTTATGGTCTCTGACCTGGGAGCTGCTCTCAGGACGGCCCTGAGTGCCTCTGCTGGGTGGGGGAGTGACGGTGGCAGCCCCCGGCGTGGATCCTGGCTGTCCCCATGCCCCGCGTGCCCTGACGCCTGTGCTGCTGGCCCAAACAGATGTCCCTGAACCGCAACTCCGTCCTCTCTGACCACGGCCTGGACAGCCCGCGAACGTCCCCAGTCATCACCGCCCGCCTCTTCCAGCACCATCGCCGGCAGGGCTCCGACACTGCCTTCGCCCCGTCAGCCGAGCAGGTGGGCTGGGGCCGGGTGGGGGCCTCCCGCTGCACGGCCAGGGGCGTCTGGTGGGTGCTCAACCCCATCAGACGTGGTCCGAGGTTCCTTCGGGAGCTGGCGGGGTGGGAAGCTGCAGGGGGGGCAAAGGCGTCCCCCGCAAAGTCCGACGCCTGGCTCCTAACTCTGTCCCCCTCTCCCTGGCAGGGTTTGGAGCGGACGGGACGACCCCTAATCATCGGGCCGGAGGAGGATTGTGACCCAGGATATTTCAATAACGAGGTAACGGTGCACTGGCATTTTGTCCCCTCTCCTTAGGGGTCAGGGCTGTCCCCCTTCACCGTGGGTCCCTCTGTGGCCCTGCGTTTAGAAATCCTCCCAGGGGACATCCAGGACCGGGCTGATCTGAGGGAGGCGAGTGGAAAGGGATGCGGGAGCTGAAGGTTTACCCCAGTGCCGAGCTGTGGGATGGGCCCAATACAGAGGAGTTGAATTCCTTTCCTTCCTAACTGGCTCTTTCTCCTCCGGTCCCTTCTCTGCACAGTGCGACTCCCTCTTCCAGGACCTGGGCAAGCTGAAATCCCGGCCAGCGCATCTAGGGGTCTTCTTGCGCTACATCCTCTCCCAGGCAGATCCCAGCCCCCTGGTAAGGGACCCACCGGTGGGATGTGACATGGCAGCGTCCCCTCCTCCGTCCGAGCGCAGGGTGGTGCTGGTTTCCCGAGCCCATGGGCAGAGCTCTTCTGGAGCCTGCCTGAGGCGTAGGCAGCTGCCTGCACCGGCTGCCTGCTACCAGCCGGCCGTTCCCACAGCCTGTGTGTGCTCGTGAGGGGGAAACGGCGCAGGGTTACACTTCCTCCCCTTCCTGGGGTGCTGCCCTCCCCAGACCCCGGCGATCGTTTCCTGTTTCATGGCCCTGTGGGCTCAGCTTTACTCAGCCTTTCACCTCCTGGCTTCTAAATCTTCCTCCTCCCTCACTGCCCACCTCCTCTCCCTCCTCTCTTTGCAGCTCTTCTACCTATGCACGGACGTTTGCCAGCAGACCACCGCCAAGGATTCCCGGGTCTTGGGGAAGGACATCTGGAACATCTTCTTGGACAGGAACGCGGTAAGGGCAGGATTCGGTTGTGAGCTGGCACAGAGCATCGTTGCCCCTGAGCCAGCAATGTGCCCTTGTGGCCAAGAAGGCCAACGGTAGCCTGGGTTGTGCTAAAAAGAGGACGAGGGAGGTCATCCTGCCCCTCTGCTCTGCCCTGGGGAGGCCACAGCTGCAGCACTGGGTCCAGTTCTGGGCTCCCCAGTTCCAGAGGGACGGGGAACTGCTGGGGAGAGTCCAGCGGAGGCCACAAGGATGATGAGGGGCTGGAGCATCCCTGTGCTGGGGAAAGGCCAGAGCCCTGGGGCCGCTGAGCTGGAGAAGAGCAGGCTGAGAGGGGATCTCCTCAGTGCTCAGCCAGAGCTAAAGGGCGGGGGGCAGGAGGATGGGGCCGGGCTCTTCCCAGTGGTGCCCGGGGACAGGACAAGGGGCACAAACTGGGAGAGGGGAACTTCCTCTGAGGGTGGCAGAGCCCTGGCCCAGGCTGCCCAGGGAGGCTGTGGCGTCTCCTGCTCTGGGGATGTTCCAAACCCGCCTGGAGGCGACCCTGTGCCCCCTGCTCTGGGTGACCCTGCTCTGGCCGGGGGTGGGACGAGGTGATCTCTAAGGGTCCTTTCTGACCCCTGCCAGGCTGTGATACTGTGTGATTCCGTGAATCCTTGTCCCTGCTGGGAAGCCAGCCTTGGGTGTCGTGTCCTTGGTGTGGGGAGTAATTTTTAATGGTGTTTTTGCCGCTGACAACACTTTGTTGCTGCTGGTTCCTCCGCACGGGTGCAAGCAGTTGCGCAAGGCGTGCACCCCTGCATTGCACCACTGCCGCGGCCCCGGTGGCTGGAAGCTGGGCACAGGCAGGAGAGGAGGGTCCCAGCAGTGAGGATTGGGCTCCAGGTCCTCCTGCTACTGTTCCCAGAGCCCAGCGTTCCCCCAGAGGGAGCAGGGACCCATTGCTGGGGCGGGATGTTGTGTGTTGGGTGCTGGTGCTTGGTGTGTGACATCCAAGGGCAGGACAGTGGAAAGAGACCTGGGAGTCCTGGGGGACAAGGGGATGGCCATGAGCCAGCGCTGGGCCCTGGTGGCCAAGGTGGCCAGTGGCATCCTGGGGGGCATCGAGAAGAGCGTGGCCAGCGGCTGGGGGGAGGTCATCCTCCCCCTCTGCTCTGCCCTGGGGAGGCCACACCGGGAGTGCTGGGTCCAGTGCTGGGCTCCGCGGTTCCAGAAGGACAGGGAACTGCGGGAGAGGGGACAGCAAAGGGCCACCAAGGTGCTGAGGGGACGGAACATCTCCCTTATGGAGAAAGGCTGAGGGATTTGGGGCTCTTCAGTCTGGAAAAGAGACGGCTGAGGGGGGACCTTCCCAACGCTTACAAATACTGACAGGGGGGTGTCAGGAGGATGGGGCCAGGCTCTTCCCAGTGGTGCCCGGTGCCAGGACAAGGGGTAACGGGCACAAACGTGACCATGGGAAGTTCCACCTAAACCTGCGGAGGAACTTCTTTGCCTTGAGGGTGGCAGAGCCCTGGCCCAGGCTGCCCAGGGAGGTGGTGGAGTCTCCGTCTCTGGAGACATCCCAAACCCTCCTGGAGGCGTTCCTGTGCCCCCTGCTCTGGGTGACCCTGCTCTGGCAGGGGGTGGGACTGGGTGACCTCCACTGGTCCCTGCCAACGCTATGGTTCTGTGATCCCCAACTCTCAGGCTGCAGAAATTGCCACGGGATGACGGTGCAGGAGCATGGGGCACCCTCTCCACGCTGGCTCGAGGGTGGCTGTGGGGTGGGTGCTGGGTCCCCAGCTCCTTCCAGCCCCGCTCGCTGCGCGGGGAAGGTGAGCGGGTTCTGAGCCCGTTTTCTCGTCTGCCTTACCTCCCCAGCCGCTCCGAGTGAAAGTGTCTGAGCAGCTCCTGGCTGAGATCGGTGAGTGAGGGGCTCCCGGGTCGTGTGCGGGCTCCATCTCTTGCCCCTGCTAGAGAGGATGTGCCGAGATTTGGGACCGGGGCTCCTGAGTTCTTTCCCGGCTCGGTCCCGGTGGTCCCAGGGGTCTTGTTATGGGCAGATGTCTCAGTTTGGCTGTGCAAAACAGGAGACTGGTTGCCCCAGCCTAGAAACCGACTGGCAAGGGGGCTGCGCTCTGGCAGGAGGCGGCCAGCAGAGAGGTCTCCCTGCCTGCCCTGCTCTGCCCAAGGGCCTGGGGCTGCCAGAAGATGTCTTGTGCCCTTCCTTGCCTGCCGAGCTTGCCTGGTGACACTGATTCTCCTCTCCCGTCCCCAGAGACTCGCCTGCGGAACGGGGACGATGTCCGAGCCGCCCTCTTTGAAGCTCAGGAGATGGTGATGCCCGAGATTCAGGAGCAGATCCAGGACTACAGGTAAGGCAGCTGCCCCGGCTGCCCTGCGGAGTTCCACGGGCTCCTGCCCCTGCTGCCGGCTGCACGGGGTTTGTCCCGGCAGTGGGTAGCCAGTGGCTGTGCTCATGGCCCTGACCCTTGTCTTCCACAGAACAAAACGCACCATGGGCCTGGGGAGCCTGTACGGGGAGAATGACCTCTTGGACCTGGATGGGGACCCCCAGAAAGAGCGGCAAGTGGCCGAGAAGCAGCTGGCCCAGCTGGGCGATATACTGTGAGTGCCGGGCTGCCGCGGTGGCTTGCTGCCCTGCGTGTCGGGGAGCACCTCTCTGCCTGGGTTTGGGGCGAGGGCATGGGGAAGGGGTGCAGAGATGGGCTCAGCTCTGCTCCTTCATCCTGCGTGAGCCACACGTTTGGTGTTGGGAAGGGGAGTTTGGAGCAGGCGCTGGGGGCTGAGTAGAGGAACCTGTTCCAAACGAGCTCTTTTATCCCTCCCCCTCTCTCTTTCTCCAGGTCAAAATATGAAGAGGACAGGAGGTGAGTGGCCCCGGGGCATGGGGGGAGCAGGTCCAGATGTGACTGCTTTCCAGCTGTTGGCTGAGGAGGCAAAAGAAGGGGAGCTGCAGGAGCGTCCCCATCCCCTGCTGGCCTCTGGCACCTTCTGCCCATGCCAGGCGCATCCCCATGGCTCTGAGGAAGGGGGGACACATACGTCAGGGTCCTGGTGCGGAGGTCCTGGGGCAGCCCTCCTCCTCGGGGTCCTGCCTGCACCCCTTGCCAGCCCAGCTCGCCCTCTTGAACTGCTTCTTGCATTTCCTCCCTTCTCTCTTGCTCCGCATCCCGACCCAGCCATCCTCTCCTGCCTGGGGAAGGACAGATCCTCTCCCTGCAGCATTCCGGGGGACATCCTGGCCTCTCCCCTTGCCTCCTGCGATGCTCTGTCCTGGTGTCGGATCTCCAGCCTCACGCTCTCCTCTCTTCCAGCTCCCCCATGGCCTTTGCCCTCAGCACGTATATGAACCACACAGGCATCCGCAGCCGGGAGCCCCGGGTGGCCGGCACCAGTGAGAAGGCACAGTCCCTCCCAGACAGGGACAAGTGGCTGCCCTTCTTCCCCAAGACCAAGAAGGTGGGTGCTCTCCAGGTTCTTTTGAGGCGACCCAGGGCGGGGGCTGTTCTCCAGAGACCTCCATCTGCCCCCCTGCCTTGGAGAGCTGCTTAGTGCCAGATCCCAGCCCCATCCCTTCCCCGACGGCTCATGCTGCGGCGGTCAGCCAGCACCGTGCAGGCTGAGGACACCCGGGGAAGCTGCGCAGGGACGTGTGTTGTTACCCTGTGCTCCTCTCGGGTGTCCCAACAGAGCAGCAGCACGAAGAAGGACAAGGATGCTATGGAAGACAAGAAGCGCAACCCCATCCTCAAGTACATTGGGAAGCCCAAAATCTCCTCCCAGAGCAGTGAGTACTGAGATCTTCTAGGGTGCTGTACCCACCCTGCTGCCTGGAGGACATCTGCAGCCGTCTGCGTGCCCGGGGCCGTCGGGTGGCCTTTGGCACCCGTGGGACTCCCGTTCCCCCAGTAGCAGGCACTTGGCCTCAGCCGCCCTCTGCTCTCCTCCAGCCGCGCATGGGAAACCTCTTGTCTCTCTCCGCTGTCGGCGCTCCTGCCTGAGGGCAGTGGGAAGGGAGCAGAGCTGAGCTTTGCCCCTAAATTTGAGAAGAACCTTATGAAATTCAACAAGGGCAAGTGCAGGGTGCTGCCCCTGGGGAGGGATAACCCCCCGCCCCGGGACAGGGTCGGGGGGACCTGCTGGAGAGCAGCTCTGGGGAAAGAGACCTGGGAGTCCTGGGGGACAAGAGTCAGCGCTGGGCCCTGGTGGCCAAGGTGGCCAGTGGCATCCTGGGGGGCATCGAGAAGAGCGTGGCCAGCGGGTGGGGGGAGGTCATCCTCCCCCTCTGCTCTGCCCTGGGGAGGGCACACCGGGAGTGCTGGGTCCAGTGCTGGGCTCCGCGGTTCCAGAAGGACAGGGAACTGCGGGAGAGGGGACAGCAAAGGGCCACCAAGGTGCTGAGGGGACGGAACATCTCCCTTATGGAGAAAGGCTGAGGGATTTGGGGCTCTTCAGTCTGGAAAAAAGAGGGCTGATGGGGGACCTTCTCAACGCTTACAAATACAGACAGGGGGTGTCAGGAGGATGGGGCCAGGCTCTTTTCAGTGGTGCCCGGTGCCAGGACAAGAAGGAACGGGCACAAACGTGACCATGGGAAGTTCCGCCTAAACCTGTGGAGGAACTTCTTTGCCTTGAGGGTGGCAGAGCCCTGGCCCAGACTGCCCCGGGAGCGGGGGGAGTCTCCATCTCTGGAGACATCCCAAACCCTCCTGGAGGTGTTCCTGTGCCCCCTGCTCTGGGTGACCCTGCTCTGGGGGGGTGGCACTGGGTGACCTCCGTTGGTCCCTGCCAACCCTGTGGTTCTGTGATTCTGTGAAATTTATCGCATCTGTCCCATCCTGTGGGCTCCCAGGCTGCTCACCTCATCTGAAAAGTGCCTCAGCTCCCGGGGGGCTGAGGAGGCAGAGAGCGAGCATGTAGAGCTGTGTGTGCACCTGCGCACACGTGTGTGTGCCCACGTTCCTCATCCCCCCCGTCTGCTTTGAGTTCTCATCTCGTTCGCTCACCCCGTTGCCTCTTTGCCTCCTTCGTTGCCGGAACGCGGGATTGATTTGACATCTCATTTTTGTTTTTTCCTTTCAGCATTTCATGTCCCTTTGTCCCCCGTTGAAGGTAAAAGGCCTCTTCTTTTGTTTGCCATTCACCTCATGCACTTCCTTTCATTTTGCCCCGCTCCCTGAACCACCCCGCCGTCGAGCACCGGGCGCTGGGGTGGGCTCGGGTGGGTGCTGTGGGGTCCGGGAGATGGACGGGGCTCTGCCGGGCAGATGGTTGAAGCCGTGGTGCCGCAGGGTGGGCGGCAGCACCAGCATCTCCCCCTCCCCATCCATTCCCAGTCCGGTCCCACTGGGGTTTTTCCTTGCTTTCGCCCCAGCAGTCAAACCCGGCAATGTGAGGAACATCATCCAGCACTTTGAGAACAACCAGCATTACGAGAGCCAGGAGCCCGGCACCCAGCGTCTCTCCACCGGCAGCTTCCCCGAGGACCTGCTGGAGTCGGACAGGTAGGGCTGGGGGACACGTGGGGGGTCAGCCCTTGGTTTTTGGGGGTCCCACCGCGGTTTTGGCCTGCGTGGGGATGGGCCTGGCCTGTCCCCCCAGGCTCAGCCCCGTCTTGGCTTTGTCCCCCTGCTGCAGCTCCCGCGCTGAGGTCAAGCTGGGCCGCTCGGAGAGCTTGAAGGGCCGGGAGGAGATGAAAAAATCCCGGAAAGCAGAAAATGTGCCTCGATCCCGTAGCGATGTGGACATGGATGCCGCAGCCGAGGCCACAAGGCTTCACCAGTCGGCGTCATCTTCCGCTTCCAGCCTGTCCACAAGGTAGGAGAAGCCACCGGAGCCCCGGCCTGGGAGGATCTGTGTTCCCTGGGCATATTTGCCTTTAAAGGGGAGCTGGGATAAGGGGTCTTAAAATCCCTTGGGCTGAGACACTGTCTCTTGGGAAGGCTTTTGCTAAACCCGTGGGTCAGAGCGGGGTGGTCGTGGCCCTGCAGCGCCCAGCAGGGCCTCCTGGGCCAGCGTTTGCCCAGGGCAAACGGAGAGAATTGGGCTTTAATCCCCATTTGTGCCCCAAACCCCTCTTGCCAGACCCACGTCCGGAGGGGCTTACAGAACCGCAGCTGGGTGCTGCCCCACGGGGTGCGGCAATGGGAAAGGAGGGAAGGGGGTGGGGGGACATCAGGACGCAAGGGTGACTGTCCCATCCCTCCCCAGGTCGCTGGAAAATCCCACCCCCCCGTACACGCCGAAGATGGGACGCAGGTGAGTGGCCCGGCCTCGCTCTCTACCGTCTCTTACCGCGCCGCCCTGCGTCCCGGGGGGCCAGTTTTCCTTCAGAGCAGGAGGGTCACTTGTAGGGGTGCGCTGGGGGCTGTGCCCCCGCTTTGGGGCTCAGAGGGGAGCGCCTTCCTAGCTTTTCCCTCCCCGTAAGTGAGCCGTGAGGGAGCACAAGGGGAGGCGATGGTCAGGGCTGCCCCGGGAGGGCGTCCCCTGTTAGTTCTCCATCCTCCTGGGGTGAGGGGGCACCTCTGTTCCCTTGTGTCTCACGCAGGAGCTTAAAGGACCTATATAGATGTCTGCTGGGGGACCTAGTCTTTTAGCTCAACAGTCAGAGGCTTGTACTTCTTGTGCTGAAGGCCCCGGGTTCAAGCCGAAATAGGGCCCAGGTAGATATTGGCTGTACTGGGAGCGCCGCGGGGTGGGCTGGCTGGAGGCGGGTGGCCGTAGAGTACTCCCACCACCGCCCTTCACCCTTCCAGGAGCATCGAGTCACCCAACCTGGGGTTCGGCGTGGACCCTTTCCTGCCCCATCTCCTGGAGGACGAGCAGGGCCAGCTTTCCGACCTGGAACCCGAGCTGGACTCCCAGAACTGGCAACACACGGTCAGCCGGGAGCTGGTGGCCAACCTGCCGCAGAAGGAGATCGACCGGCAAGAGGTGATCAACGGTAAGGAGCAGCGGCCACCCCGGGGGATGCGAGGGACGCGCCGGCAGCGTCCCCCAGCACCATGGGGCTCCCACGGCCACTTCTCCACCCCGGCGCCTTTCGCACAGAGCTCTTTGCCACCGAAGGGTCTCACCTCCGCATCCTCCGAGTCCTTGACCTCCTCTTTTACCAGCGGATGAAGAAGGAGAGCCTGCTGTCCCGGGAAGAGCTGGCGCTCCTCTTCCCCAACCTCCCTGACCTCATAGAAATCCACAGTAAGCCTCTTCCCGCTCGCTCGGATCCCGCTCTCCCCTAGAAATACTCCCCGAGAGCGGGAGCAGAGAGTGGCCCGGGTGGCCCAAGGCTGCCCGGAGCTCCTGCGTGGCCACCCACCATTCGGGCCAGCCCTGCTGCGGGCATCGTGCCGTCTCGCCGCTCCAGCCTCTCCTTTCCCTCTCCTGGGGGTGATCCAGAGCCTGTTTTTTTCTGGGCTCTGCCAGTGCCCCTGCCTGGGACGCTTACCCAGCCCTTGGCGCAGCACGCTTTGGGGAGAGGCTTTCAGTGTCGCGCTCCTTGCCGCGCTGCAGCAATGGAAGCCCACCTGGCTCTCATCCCCTCCTGCCTGCAGCCGTGCCACGGAGCCAGCAGGGACCCTCTGGGGCAGGCAGCTCCGCTCACGGACGAGCGGTGGGTGACCCCAGTGTCCCCTTGACGTGAGTCCTGCCTCGTCTCTCCCCTCCTCGTTCAGATTCTCTCTCCGAATCCATGAAGAAGCTCCGGGAAGAAGGACCAATCATCAAAGAAATTGGGGATCTCATGCTGTCTCGGGTAAGGGGAGGGGGACAGGGGTGGTAGAGCCCCCAGGGGGCATCTTGTCCTCCAGCGCAGAGGGTTGACATCTTTAAGGGGGGTGGATGTGACGCCGCTGTCACGCTGTCCTGTGGCCGTGGCAGAGGAGCTCAGGGAGCCTCAGGGCCGAGCCTGGGGGGTACCTGAGCCCAGTTCTCCCCTGCGCCCCTCCCAGTTCGACGGCCCAGCCAAAGAGGAAATCCAACAAGTGGCCGCTGACTTCTGCTCTTACCAATCCATCGCCCTAGAGCTGATCAAAACCAAGCAGCGCAAGGAGACCCGTTTCCAGATCTTCATGCAGGTTTGTCCCTCTCCTGGGCCGTTCCTCGCCCTGCTGCTCCCCTGCTTTACCCGGATCCCACCTCGGGACTTTCCCCCTCTTCCCTCTGCCCTAGGAAGCAGAAAGCAATCCGCAGTGCAGGCGCCTGCAGCTGAAGGACTTGATCATCTCTGAAATGCAGCGCCTGACCAAGTACCCGCTGCTGCTGGAGAACATCATCAAGCACACCGAGGGTAGGGCCTGGGGGGACACTGGGGGCTCGTCCCCAGGCTTGCTTGGCTGCGTGCCCCCACCTCCTTCGGCTGGCGGGAGGTGATCGTTTCTACCACGGGGCTGGTGCCCTCCATTGCCATCCAGAGCACGATCCCAGGGCGGTTGCAGGGGGACATGATGCCTTTCCAACAGAAAAAGCCGGGCCAGGGGATTGCTGTGGGTGGGAAGGTCTTGGAGCTCTGAGGCTGGTGGGGTTTTGTGCCTGCTGAGCCCCTCTCTGCCATCACAGCGGGCACCTCGGAGCACGACAAGCTGTGCCGAGCCCGGGACCAGTGCCGGGACATCCTCAAGTACGTCAATGAGGCGGTGAAGCGAGCGGAGAACCGGCATCGGCTGGAGGGCTACCAGAAACGCCTGGATGCCACCTCGCTGGAGAGGACCAGCAACCCCCTGGCTGCAGAGTTCAAGGTAGTCCCAGCTCCGGGGGCAGCGCCGGGGGAGGTCTCTTGGCCCCAGCCCACCTTCACCGCTGCCCTTGGCTTCCCGCAGAGCCTGGACCTCACCTCCCGGTGCATGATCCACGAGGGGCCCCTCACCTGGCGCATCAGCAAGGACAAGACTGTGGGTACGGACCTTCCCCACTGCCCGGTACCCAGACCACGTCCTCAGCGTCCCCCAGGACGGGGGCATTGTCCCTCCAGCCCCAGCAGCGTTGGAGGGACCCCTTTGCCCCTCCTTTGCCACATCGGCGGGGCCATCGTCCCTCTTGGCTGCAAGGAGGGAGCTTCCACCTGGCTTGGGAGGGCATCGCTGGCTGAACCTCCGCTCTCTTGTCTCCTCTCCCACCCCAGACCTGCACGTGCTGCTCCTGGAGGACCTCCTGGTGCTGCTGCAGAAGCAGGACGAGAAACTGGTGCTCAAGTGCCACAGCAAGACGGCGCTGGGCTCTTCGGACAACAAGCAGACCTTCAGCCCCGTCCTCAAGCTCAATTCGGTGCTCATCCGCTCCGTGGCCACAGGTAGGAAGAACCTACCGTGTGGCCTCCAGCCATGTCGCACCGTGACCGGGCTGGTGACAAGTGTGACGGTGGCTCGGGTGGAAGCCCTCGCCGTGCCCTGACCCTTCCTCATCGCTCTTGGCCGCACCTCCCCCGTCCTCTTCCCCCCCTGCAGATAAACGAGCCCTCTTCATCATCTGCACCTCAGAGTTGGGACCCCAGATCTACGAGCTGGTGGCGCTGACGTCCTCCGACAAAAACACGTAAGGCTGGGTGGGATGGGTGCTGGCACCCCCATGGCGGGAGCTTCTCTGGGGGGGCAGAGGCACCCCCCTGGGGAGCTGAGGAGGGGCTCTCGGCCGGGCAGGTGGATGGAGCTGCTGGAGGAGGCGGTGCAGAGTGCCACCAGGAATGCTACTTTCCCCCCAAAGCGCCGGACACCGGAGCCCACCCGTGCGGCACCCTCTAGGTGAGCAGACCCAGCCCTTACTGTGAGCCGGGGACCCCAACGCTTNGGGGGGCTTTGGCAGGGTCTGCGCTGGGGCGGGGGCTGTCCCCGAGCCCCTGGCTCCTGCCCGTGGCCTGATGTCCCTTCCTTGTCCTCGCAGCCTGGTGTTACCAGACCCCGAC
>VXBO01000068.1:81948-123411 GCA_013400135.1 Rhinoptilus africanus | reverse complement strand
CCCCCCCCCCCCCCCAAATACTTCCTTCTGCAAATCCACCCACATGAATATGAGCACACGTAACTGCAGCAGGACTTAATGCAAGCTAAAACACGCCGTGTTGAGCAAGGAAATCCCTTACAAGAGTCATAGCATTTTTGCTTGTCTTGTTGGCTTTCATGGGGGAGAATGGGAGGGCAAAGGATACAGAGTGGGACAGAGACTGTCCTTTTCTTATGTCTCTGCTCAGCAGCTAGTATAATAGGTGTTGAATTTTAGATGCAGTTTCAAGACAAATAATTTAAGAATTACAGTGGTGTTTCGATATGTGCTATTTTCAAGCTCGTTTATCCTCCCTTCCCTGCTCAAACAGTGCCTTCCCCTCTGTCTGATTAGTCAGAACTTGCACTCACATACCCTGTGAATAGGTGCAGCTAGAGAAATAAACAAATAATATGTTTTGAATAGTCCAGGATGTTTTCTGTGCTTTGGGAAAATAAACTTCATTGTCATCACTTACATGCTTACAATTATTCACAACAAAAGGGTTTCTAAGATCTGGAAAAAACGTGAAAATGATTGGAAGGGAGCCATCTTCAGTCATCAGACTATCACAAGCAATGCTTAAACCACATCCTCGCGAGCTGCGAACACCCTAAACTGGTGTTTTGTTTCTGTTATCTTAGCAACGGCAAGTATGAACGGCAGGATGTGTGCTCACCATACGCGCTCGTTATTTCTCATGGTGACTCTGTAACAAACCACTTGTTATACATAACCTTTCACCTCTTTCAAAATCTGATTGTCCTGATAAAAAAAAGCCAAGCGCACAAAACCAACAAAGCATGCGCACATGTACAGATATGCACTTCACAGAACAGTTTCTTTTAATTATTTGTAGTCTTCATTATCATAATTTCAGTGTTTCCCTAGCATTTCAAAAGAGATGAAAACAAGTCTCTGTCTCTTGTGTTCCTCCCCAGCCCATAGGATAAATAGATTGAGTCATCTATAGGGTGTGTGCGTGGCTGGGGGAGTGGTGCCTTTGTGTAAAAAGAAATTGCTGACACCGAGAAGATGGAAAAACTGAGCAGGCGGCTGCATGCGATACTTCGGAGTTGCCTTTGCAGCTCACGTTCCACTCGGGTACAACACATACCAGCCCTTGGTGCAAGAGCAACAACTTCTGTAGCTTCACAGAAAATCCTTACTGCTACTCGCTCCATAAAACGGGCAAAACTTAGTAACAGCTGAAAAAGTTTATGTTTCTTCCATTATTAATGTTTTTTTAATGTGGAATTCCCCCTCTTCCAGGAAAATGAAATGTCTTCCTTAGCTCTGCCATGTTTTGTTGAAGGTCTACACATCTCCTACAGCCTCATTCTCTTCCCATAACTGACGAAGGTTGGCCCAGCCAAGACTGCCTGCATTCAGATTCTACAGCCTTGCACAATTTGCTGCAGAAAGAAAAATAAAAGCAATGCTCATTAAATCCCAAGAGACAAATTGCCCAGCGTCACAGAGAAAGATAAAAGACAGGACTGAGAAGGAGCATTATGATGATTGTGCAGTGAGGAGTGGATGCTCTTTCGCCCACACCAGTCGTGGACACAGACCTGCAAGCCTTTGAAAGAAGTCCCGACTCGCCCATGCGAGCAACATCAACAAACCAGGAGCTGTTGCCTGCAGCAAAGATGGCATAAGTTTGTCTTAATTTTCTCAAATCTCCAGGGACAGACACATAAGCAGAGAAAGGAGAGAGAGCTGGCAGATTTACCAGCAGTTTAGGAAGCATTTTAATCAGAATTATTCCCGTTCATGAGCATTTTTCTTTTTAAAAAGATGGTGGCACCTCCAGAAAGAGTTAGGACTTTTGGAATGAGTTAAAGCTAGGTCTTTGGTGTGTAAAGACTGTCCTGGAAAAAGAACAGGGATGGAGGAGATGTGGGGCGGCCTTCCTCAGTGAGACAGGACAGGGTGAAGGCACAACTTGCCATGCAGAAGGAGAAAGCCATAAGCAGTTACTTGTACGTCATGAACTTGAAGCAGTGGAAGGGCGGACGCCCCCCAAGGATGGGGAGGCAGCAGGGGAGCATTACGGTCAGACTGACTGCTGGAAAGAGCGCGTTGGCACAGACAGGTTTGTCTTTGCGGATTAATATGAACTGGGAAGGAGAAACAGCATGAGGAGCAAAGCGGTGTCGCTCTTGAATCCTAACAATGGAAAGAGGAAGAATCTTAGGGGGCATTATGAGGCTGAGACAGAGTATACTAGCATTTTTTAAAATATGAATGGTCCAATATATTTTTTTAAAATTTTATTACATTTTATGGGGGGTTTGTGCAATTCCAGTGGTTTTTGGGGTTGGGTGTTTTTTTTGGCATGGTTATGATACTGACCAGTAAAAGCAGCATTATTTCAGCTGAATGAAATATCACTTATCTTTAAGAAGCTAGCAGTGAACTTGAGCGCACTTACAGGGACATGCCTAGTAATTAATCAAGGAATGACACAGCTGGTTGGAAATAATTTCTTTTTTATTTTGGAAAATATGGGAGTAGGCTTCCAGGCCTCTAAACATTAGAAAGAAATAAAATGTAGAAAACTATTTGCAAAAAAACACCCCTCTGTAGATCTTTATAATTATCTGTAAATATTCTATCTAATAATTTAGAAGAGTTAAAGTTTTCCAGTATTAAAAAGCCCCTAAATTTCAAAATGACAGTAGTTTATTGGAATGCTTTTAGACAAGAAGACAAGCTTCTTAACAAGATGAAATTCAGCGAGAAGTAAGAGGACACATAATACTACTAAAAACTGGAGCTTAATTGTTATTGTTAATCCATAAGCATTCATTCATTTGAAAACCAGCATTCCTTACAGAGAAAGTAGGCGCAAGCCGTGAGCCAGGAAAGAAAGGAAGATTCGCTGGATGACAACACAGTATTTTCCACCTCTAATTGCATACCATATTTCTGTGTGTAGATCAGCACTAAAATGAAATTTGGTATCACCATCTACCCCGGGGTGCTTATGCTTCTCCTCGTTAGGAGCCACTATATATGATAAATAAACCATCAGTGCCACCAGAACCAGGGTATTTGTGAAAGTTGGGCACCAACAAGTAGGGATTAACCACCACATCGGAAATAAGGAGCCTTGACAGATCTAGCGTTAAATACTTTAAAATTAGATCCTGCTAAAGCCGAATCTTGTCGCCTAGCAACGGCTGCATGGGATGCTGCTGTCACTCAGCGGATGCTTCTCGAGGGAGTTAACATTATGCTCGCAGAAAATGGGTTATGATTGGGTCAAGGTGACATCATGCAGCACGGCGGCATCATGGGTTTTTTTTTTAAGGTAGCGTACATCACACTCGAGTTAATACCCAGAACCATGTAGCCACTTGGAGATTTAAGGAAACATCTCTTCTGAAATGGCTCAGTGCTGCTTGCACCTTACCTGCCCGGCGGAAGGGCTCGCAGAGCCCGCGCCGAACAGCGGGTCATTTCATCCAGCACACAGCAGAGTCAAACCCAGCAGGTGGGGTTTTAATCTCTTCAAATTACTCAGAGCCAAAAGAAAAAGCAAAACGCCTGTAATCTGGTGAGGTCTGACTGCGTGTTCAGAGCGTGGAAACCTCCACCAGCAGTTCGGAAAACGCACACAAAGCTTATGGGAGAGAGAATAAAATATAGCCTTACTGAAAATAACTGAAAATTTAGTTTGCTAAACTAATTTCAGCATTTAAAGCAACTACTGAATCTTAGCAAGAACCCAAGATACCAAGTTAATTAAATCAAAAAAAGCCTTTGAGGCACGAAATCTATTTTTAAAAGTGATGCTGTGTAAAGGTTGATACAGGCACCTACAGAGGTTTTTCTGAACACCTGCCTGCCAACTGCAAAGCACATCACTGCTGCTGAGGTTGGTCTGATAGGGACCAACCTGCATCTCCAGGCGTAAAAATACCCAAGTGCTTAACCCTGCACCTTTGGAATGGATACAGAAATTAGGTATTCAGTCCAATCTAGTGTGCTGCCCCTTAGGGCTTGGAAAGGCAAGCTTCTATGGAAATAGGGATCATGGCAACCAGCATAAAAGCCACACTCAAGCAGACATACGTAGTTTAGGAAACTGGATGTCCTTCTCTGAACATTGAAAGAGCACAGACAAGTACTTGGTTGAGGGTAATCATTCCGATGACTCAAATGAAGTGTGACAATGGCAAATGTAGCATCTCCTCTGAAGACATGAGGCAAAGACACCTTTGATCTGTTTTAAACAAAAAATAACCCCTTAATCCTGGAAATAACTGCAAAATGAGCTGAAGAGCAACCTGCAGTGCTGAAATACATAGTACGGCTCACAAATCTTGCCCTCCTTCCTTTATTTGGACAGGCTGTGCCAGGAAGGAGTTCCTGGTGAGCAGGAAGGTCACCAGGAGAGATAATGAAGAGTCTAGATCAGGACAGATCTCATTAAATCAAGTTCCAGGCTATGGACTACCAACTTTTTTTGCCGACTAGGGCCTCACTGTTTGACAGTGATAGGAAGAGAACAAAGACATGGACATACTGGTTGATAACAGGATCAGTCGACTGTATATGACCGTGGTAAAGGCCAGGACAAGCCTAGGACATACACGGAAGAGTGGTGCTGCAAAGTCAGGGAAGGAATTAAGACCAGGTTACAAGAAGCACCAGTGTTTTCTACAAGAGCATCTGTAGCTCTTCTCATGCACGTGCCAGCAGGCTTCAATTCAAACTGGAATTGATGTACGGACAAGTGGTTAAGAGGAGTGAAGATCATGTCCTCCAAATGGAAACCAAATAATCTCAGTTTGTTTAATAAGTCAAGAGCCTGAGGAGGGAAATGATTGCTTTTGTACTGATGCAATAGGAAAACAAACACTCTGATGTTTAACGAAGAGCTGTTTAAACTAACACTGGCAGAGGGTAGTTAATAATCTTACGTTAGCTGTAAGTACTTTATAACTGTAAGAGCAGGTGGCTTTCAGGAGAGCTTTCTGGGAGAAAAGGGAGAAAAAGAAACCCAGATGATCTGAAGACCAAAAAAAAAAAACAAACAATGGAGCAGAGGGGATATTGCTTTGCTGTCTCAGGTGCAAGAATGACTCTGGCAGGTAAGAACAGGGAAGAGAGTTTCTATGTCCAAATATGCTGGGAAGGCTCACAGGAACACTGCTGGACTAACGCTCCTATGTGATTACCCTGAAGCACCCCAGGTCGTATATTTACTCTGACTACGTAAACTAAGAACACTTCCAGCTACCTAGATGCTCAAGATCTGTGAAAATAGAACCGTATTCTGTGTCAAATTTAGACAGCCATTTTTTCCAAATAAATCTAATCCATTAAGTATTTCCTCAACAAACGTCCTTAAAATACAGCTGGTATAAGTGGGTAATTGCTTCAGTTAATGCTTTGAGAGTCATGGCTCCATTCAGAAGGTAATTTCCAGCAAAGTCGTAACAGAGGAAAACACTCTTGGGAAATTTAACAATGAACTTAAGGCTCTCTTAGCACAATATAGATAATAACAATTAGAAAGATATTATTAACATATGATACAAAGCCATTATTTTGTCCAACTAATTAAAGCAGTTGTTCTTTTATCAGTGTATTAAGATGAACACTAAATCAAAGATATTAATAGCACATATATATTCTGTAATTTGTGATTTAAATATTATTTGATATGGTGATGAAGGCAAGGCTTTGCTAAAAATCTACTGTATCACTTCAAGTACTGCAAAAGAAACCATTGTATTTCCATCAGATCCTACAGCGATACTGGTAAGTTAAAAAAATAAAAGGGATGGACCAATGTCTGCTTTTAAGAGAGATAAGCATCACGTCATACCTTGTTTCCCTCCTCTAGTACTTCTGCCTCCCAGGCACAAGAAGGGTGCATTTGCGTGCTTGCACTCGAGGGGAAAGCCAGCCCAGAGAAGTGGGATGGGGAATATTTCATTCCTGCTAGCCAAGAGGGGGCTTCCATAAGGCCTTTCCATAAGGCCTTATGTATAAAGACCCAAGAGACACTGTAAATCATATCTAAAGAAAGTAAACGCTAAAAAAAAAAAAACCCACCACCAAACAAGATCTATGCAGCTTTATCCAAGGAAACGTTTTTTTTAAATTACCTGTCCATCTTTGAGTATCATATAAGCAACTTGGCCGCAGCGATAGGGATACAGAACTGTAAATAATCACAGATGTTTCATCAGAAACAGATTCGAGTTATTTCTGTTGAAACAAATGCTTTGCACAGGGCAACAGGGCAAAGGTATGGAGGGCAAAAGGCATGCAGTAGTATTTCGGCAATTTCCAAGACGCCAAAACATTCCTGGAGGTCCAAGTTAAAAGGGTGTCGTTTGGGCCTTAATAAGATGCTCTTCAAATATTACGGGCCAGCTGTGGGTAAACCTGGCTGTGAGCAAACTCTGCTGTGGATTGATAGGGTTCTGCTATCCTGCAGATGACTTCCACGCGCACGCAACAGTCTTAACCAAGCCGAGACGTACAACAAATTACACATTTAGCTTTTTTACACTGACCCAGAGTCTTGTGGAAGAGATTTAAATGGCAAGGGAGGGGACTTGGAGCACCATGTGAGACCAGGGGCTGTAGATAAAGAGAGAACACAGCGCTTTTCTGTTTGCAATGCTGTTTATTTTAGAAAAGCCCCTTTGATCACCTGAATGAAAAATGTGGGCAGAAAAGTCACAAATGTTATAAAACAAAGTTTATTCTGCAATATTTTGTCATAATGAATTGCATCTCTTTGGTAAAAATAAACTTTATAAACATTTTAATTAACAGAGATTAGCATACAAAAAACTAAACTTCTGTAAATCGTCTTTAAAACGGATAAAGGACTAAACTGGAGGAATAAGGGTTAGAATTGTTCACCTACTGGCAAAATTATTCTAAACAAACCCAAGGACATTGCTTATGCTACATTAGAACAAGCTAACGGGAACGGTTTAAAAACAACTCTGGTTCATTTGATCAGAAAGCATTCTTACAATTCACTTTTAAATAAATAATAGTTACAATGACTTGGCAATTATAAAATGTTTTATATCACTATATGGCAGTAACATAATACTTTTAATTATGCACTTTTTAGTTTGAAAAAATGTACACTTATAAAACAGACTTTATAATGGCACTGGCAGTTAGGTGTGAAGAATGTGCTTTAAGATATAATGGCAGGTGCAACATTTAAATTATTCTACTTTTTCTTTTCAATAAATATTTTGACTATACCATTGTTAACGTGTATGAGCATACTTTGCTCTAACCAAATCTTGTACTTACTTTTCAGGCTGATGAAAAGTTGCGAACCATACAACTTCCATTTTACAATCGGATTTTAAAACATTTTATGTGACTTTTGCAAGAGCAGTAATTTATAATTGGAATCCGAAAGGCCAGTACAGGTTGGTACAGTATTCACATCGGATTGATTCTGAACAGAGCAGCCTCTCCTGCGTACATGAGTCTCATACACTTCTTCACTGTATTTAAAGAATCGAATGTGGTTCATTAATACTTTTCTTGCCACAATATGTCCGAGTCAACCATTGGCATGAACATTTTACATATGTCACTAAAAAAAAAAAAAAAACCAACCCAAAACCCAACAATCAAAATAACTTTTAATTATACTCCATTTATACTATATACACCAGGGTCTGTAACTGAGGTGGCAAACAAACCCAAAGCCAAGTATGTAAGCAAAAGAGGGGGGCAGCTCTTCTCCCACTACCAAGAGGCTGCTCCGCAACTCAACTGGCCGCCTTTGCTGGCCAAAACGCGCGGGCAGAGGTGTGGGATGACGCGGTGGCACAGGTCAGGGGCACACATCGGCCACCTTCTCCTTCACAAAGGGGAGAGAGAAGGTGGCAAAGCGTGGAGAGCACAGCCCCGCTTCCCCCCTTCCACAATTCCAGTTCTCCCAGGCTGAAAGCCGTGAGGGTGGATGCAGCTTTCACCGTTAACTTCTAGTTAGTACGGTTTTATTGCTCGTTGCGTGTGGTAATTAAATGCATTGTTAGCATCCCAACCCCATCCCTTCAAGAAATGCTGAAGTCGTTATCACCAACTTCAGCGTTAACAGCGGCACAGCCACACTCCTAGTAAGTATTAACCTTCTCAAACTTTATCCAAGGCAAAAAAATAATTCAGAACCAAACCAAGCCACGGAGCCGACTATGACCACAGTTTCCAGAACAATTGGACCGTAATCCAGTTTTCCCTGGAAGCTACAGAGAAGCTGCAGCCACCTTCAGCGGGAGGCAGGCAGCACCCCTCTTCAACAGCGTGCAATGAAATCATGGCACTGAGCAAAATCCCAGATGGCTAACAATATTTCCGCTTAGCTGAATCCTCATTTTTACACTGACACAAACTCTGCCCTTTGCAGTTTTCCATCCAAGATACAAAAGCAACCCATGAGCAAAAAAAACAGTTCCAGCAAGCATTCACATCTCCACATCCCAAAAATCCTACAAACCACTGCGTTGGTATTTAATTTTCCTTTAAATAGTGAGTTTTACTCCTACTATCCATCAGTAACACATCCGGTATCAGACCTAATTGGCTAATGCACCACTTGTGATATCCAGAAGACATACACGTCTGCATGCATGTTGCCCTGTTACGGGTGTAAGCTAATGGGTGTTCACACGCAAAACAGGAATGCAGCAGAGTATTTTTCTTCCCTTTCAAGAAACTAAACAAATCACGCTTAAAACTGAAACAATTGGAAAAAGGAAAAAAAAACCCAACCAACCCACTTTTTTCTCCCTAGTGTTTGTGCTTTAAAACAAACAAGAAAAAATAACGTTGGCTTTAAATTCCAAAACACAAAGAACCTCAAATATTTCAGGCTTGATCCAACAGCCATTGAGTCAGTGGGAGCACCACCGTTGTCTTCAAGAGGCACTGGAACAGGCCCTCAGAGCAACAGACCTTCAGCAGCATGGCTGTGTTTGTATTTCGAGTAGACAGTTTATGGCAGTATTCACAAAGAGACTGACAAATAAGGAAAAAAAAAAAAACAAAAAAAAAACAAAACCAAAAAACCCCCACACTGATTGAAGAAAGGCCTCCAGATATATAGCCAGAAAAAATACCCTGTTAGGGAAAGGTTAACTTTTGGCTCAATCCAGCACTGTTTTTAACAACCAAAACAGTGGACATTGGTTTCCTAGGTGGCTCTGCTCCTAATTTTCAACCAGCCTGCCCAACACCTGCTGGAAGCAGTAGCTTAACGTGTTAGCGAGAACATTTATGGCACATCATGCTACCTTTCTAAAACAGGAAAGATGACCTTTGATAGTTGTATACGATTCCGCAACATACTTAAGGCATCCTTATACTTACAGTACTGTTAAAACCCACTCCAACAGAACTGCTTACTGCTTGCTCATTTTTGAACAGAAAACTTTAAAAAAAAAAAAAGCCATCACCTACAAGAAGATGTAAGCAATCACCACTGATAAAAAAAAAAAAAAAGGAAAAAAGTTCACCATATCACTGAAATATTTTTGGCCAAAGGATGTCTGGGAACTACAGAAAGATTCTTTTATTGCAAAAATGAGTTGTGAAGGATTTTCTTCCCGAAACAGAGAGGTCCTCCTGAGCTGCGGTGTACATCCAAAGGCAAAAGCCTCGCCTTGCCCATTAGATGCCCTGTACGCAGCAGGAGGCTGGTGGGACTCACACAGCACAAGGCACAGTGATCTGGGAAACAAAACCTACAGACAGCCCACGGGACAGAAAACAACACGTCTTGTGGGGAAGGGGCAAAAAAAAAAACCCAAAGCAATTCAGGGTTCACTGATCCAAAAGGAAGCTATTCTATTTTGCCTCAGATTATGGGTTAAGGTGTTCCCTTTTCAGCATCTGTTCACCGCCTAAAGCCTCCAACTCATCCATGTTGTCACCACCGTCAACTGTGGGGTTCTTTCCCCCTCCCGAATGGGTACAGAAGGGTAGATGTTGCAGGGCTATGCAGGTATTACGTGTTCAACAGCGGTGGTAACATGAGGACAACATCAAACTTGGCAAGTGGCAGCTTTCACTGTTGGCTACATCCAAGTTGTGTGTATGCACATGTGCATCTGCATGAAAAGAACACCACCTCCCCTCCCCAAAAAAGAGACGATTTGTCTTAAGATGGAAAAAACCCAACCCTGTTTTCCTTCAGGAATCTGACCTGCACACAGCAGATTTGGGGGGGGAGGAGGGGGAAAAAAAGAAACCTGCCGGTGGTACCCACCTCAGCTCCTCCTTATTGCCTGTCTTCCAGGGGGCACTTTGCATCTTGCTGAAGCAGCTCCTGGAGTGCTACAGATTTTCCGCCACTGTGTCTGATGGGCTGAAAACTGCAGCCACTTGGAGCTGCTTCACCAGTGTTTCCACCAGGATCTGTCTCAGAACAGCAAAGAGAGGACAGGTGGGAGGAGGCAACTGAGGCCAGGACCCTTTCCCCCCCACACCCCTTCTTTTTTCTCCTCCTTTTTAATCCTTTACATGGAAGTCAGAGCCCCCAGACAGGGCAAAATTCACCTCTGCAGATGGGGCCAGCAGAGACATAAATATGATCCACAATGTGCATCTGAACAAACATATCTCTGGGGGAAAAAAATAAAATCAACTATTAAAAAGAAGGGAAAAAAAAAGTGATGATTAAGAAGTATGCTTTCAGGTTTTCACAAGTCATGCATCTCTTCTAATTTGAGAAGATTAAATATTTTTTTTCTTTTTAGGCAGTGATTTAAAAATAAATGGCTAAATTATAGTTAGCGCCAAAAATAAAAAAGCAATGAGTCCTCTTATGGCTTTGATCTCCCTTGTGAAGGGTAAAAGTAGAAGAGTATTGCCACAATTAAAAAAAATATATGTATATATTCAACACTGACAAACACACTATTTTTTCCTTTGCTTGTGACAGTGGGTCTTTGCAGTACTTATTAAGGAACTCAAGCACGTTTGGATGCCAGCAAGGTGGAGCAGAGACCCCGCTGCTTCCTTCAACTCCTCATCGATTTCTTGACATAACTCCTTGAGTGCTTTGTTGCTAGGCTGACTTTCCTCAGAGGTATCTACACAAGGTTGCGATGCATAGCCACTGTCTCCAAGAGGATCATCTTCAGAGTCAACGTCTGTATCCACTTCGCTGTGAAATCCTTCGCTGCCATCGCTTCCGTCGTGGCTGGTCTTGGAGATAAATTCATAGACTTCGTCAAGGGAGGACAAGGAAGACACGCTGGACCTGGATGCGCAGCGCTGGGCCCCCATGCTGCTGGCACTGTAGTTGTGGTCCTCCTTCGGATCGATATTGGTGGCTGCAGAATCGTTTTCCTGCAGATTTATGGAACTGGGAGGATTGAATGCACTGCCATAACTCCTCTTCTTAGGTGTCTTCAGAGGCTGAGGTTTCTCACCTATTAAAAAGAGATCGTCAGTAAGCAAATACTCCAACGAGATCGCCTGCAAAACGAGCACGCTACAACTGGCTGACTGCAAAGCAAGCTGAACGTGAGCATTTAAGAGTCGTAATATCTTGTGTACATTTACTGTCATCCACAGAGGACAACGGTCTTCAGCTAATCACAGCTAAGAGCTGGAGAAACAGAGAAGTAGCTAAGAAACCCTTCTGACCAGCTAGCACAAAAAGGGCAGGGAAAGAACTTTACAGAAAAAACGAAAATTAACTGGGGAAAAAAAAGAAAAAAGGTGGTGGTTGTCTAAAACTCTAATGCTTGCAGAAGGAATAATCAAATCAGGATTGCTTCTTGACTGCTCTTGCTATTTGGAAACTAGACCATACTCGTTTCCCCAAACTTCATAAAGAAAACATTTAGCTACTGGGTAAAGAAGAAAAAACAGAGTGAAATGGCTCATGCTTACAGTCCAGCATCCCTTGTTGAATGGAAGTATTTAACAGCATCATTGCAGTAGCAGCATCAATATCGGATTCTGTGAAGGAAAAGCAGCAAAACGTTAGATCTCAGGGAAGCCTGACGAAATGAGGTCCGTAGAACATACCAAGAATACATCTGCATGTACTGGCCTACAATAAAAAGCAGGGGGGAAAAAATGTACAAATTTAGACAGAGCACGATTCTTACACAGTGCAAGCCGGTTACAGAACAGTCTCTTATCTTAACTATGATATTCAAAAGCTGAATTCTCACATTGCACTTACCAAAGCTGAAACCAAGAATCAGCGACATTAATTAAGACATTCTTACAACAATGCTGTTGCTATACTTAAGAAGTGGCTTAAGACTGGTTGAGAGAGAAAGATTACGCATGTGACAGAGCAAAGCATGGCAGCAGCTTCGTACCCTGGCTATGTGCAGATGCAAGGCTGAGGGACGAAGGCGCCCGCTAACGCAGCTCTAATTCAGCACACCTCCCTCCTCCAGCAGTAGTTTTCACACCAACAAGTCAAACAGAAGAAATGGAGAAGACGAGGGGAGAAAGGTCACCGAACTGAAAGCAGGAGGATCTAAATAATAAATAGGCACTTTAAAAGGCTTAGGCAAACTGCGGCGCTTTTAGCGACGGTGGCAAACTCCATCCTTTAGTGCCCAGAGTGGATTGCTTACATCTCAAAAAGGCACCTTGAGGATATTATGGCCAAGAGTGACATTTCCAACCCGAGTCAGATGAAAAGAAACAAGTACACATTTTCCACTTGTTTCAGGACACAGTCATGCGCTTTAAAAAAAAAAAAAAAAAAAGAGGAAATCTGAGGTCTTGCTTTGCTTACTTCAGCTATGGATGATGGAGAGACAGGCTAAATAGTCTTCTCCTTATATAGGAGTAAAATACATAAGACTATATATATATATATATCTGGTGGACTAACCAGGCAAAAGAGGAGCAAAGAGACGATGAACTCTCACATCACGAGAACCTTGGTGTCTCAGAGCAAGAGACCACATCCGAGAGGTGTACATATGTATGTATGGAGGTACGTGTGAGTGGAGATGAGGGGCTGCAAGACAATGCGTGGAAGACACCAGCAGTGAGCACAACAGGCTTTCAGTCCCGCTGAACTGGAACTGGGGTGGGAATTGCTGAAGTGAAACACCAGCAATGTCATTTTTGATAGCATTTCTTCCCCCCCTCCCCATCATGTGCATTAACCACGTTACTGAATTTGAGGGGAGGGTTAGTACTGGGAGGGGGGCTGCAGAACCGTCAGTTTGGCTTCCTTATCTGATAGAGTTCTTCTCAATGTCATCCCTGGTCAAGGAGGAATTTGAAGATGTCACCTTGGGAATGTTGTACCAACATGGAAAGGGGACTGAGCTGCTGTTTCCAACACAACTTATAAAACATATACATTCTCCCTTGTTTTCACTGTCTGTCATTTTAAAACCAGCACACTTCAAGGTCTATCCCATTGCACTTATGAGATTTTTTTTTTTTAATTGTTTTGTCTTTCTTGGCAGCAATAGAGCCTCTGAATTTACAAGTTGTCTGTATCTCACTGACAAAAAAAGAAATAAAAAAAGCAGAGAGTTACTTTCCTCCATTACCATAATCAGAAAGTAAAATATTCCCATTCCTTATTGCTATCACAGATGTTTTATTTTAACGTCTGATGTTGGTATATAAGCACCACCTTGGTAAAATGACAAGCAATTGGAGGCATTAATGCAACACAATTACTACCTGCAAAGAGCGTTTCTGCATGTTAGTACCCCCAAAGAAACAGGAGAGACACTTCTGCAGCAACTTCTTAGCAGTGCTCTGCGTCACTGTTAATGTGGTTTGGCTTCATTTGTGATTGCTCTCCTCAACAGAGCGATATTTCCCAAATTTATGCTTCCCCAGCAGAATGGCTAAGGAAGCACATTATTACAAGGAGTTCCTTTACTTGCACAGTACATGCCCTACGCAACCCTGGGAACATTAATGATTTGCCTCCCATGCCAGGGAGATGCTGAAGAGGTTCACCAACATGCAGAAATTAAATGAGAGCAGATATACATCATTGTTTCAGCATCTTCGGTGTAGCAAAATGGAATAGTTAGCATCAGACTGGCTATCTCCAAACTTGTCACAGGACACACCAGAAAAATCATTGAGAGGAGGGGTATTTCTCATATTCTCTAACAAGCCCTGAGAATCCCAGATGTAGCAGCCCTGCAGCAAAGGACGCTTCCTTGCCACCTGGGTACCACCAGAAAACCTCCATCTGGATGCGTGGTAATTATCATCTGTGGACAAGGCAGCTGTCTTGAAAAAACCTTGGTTTTGCTGCCTAACTGATGTTTCTGGTTTGTGGCCAAAACCTAAAGATCAAGCATGTCACCTCAAAGCCTATTGCACCAGCAAAACCAGAGAGCTGGACGTCTGCTGGGCTGCTTGGCTGCTCAAGTCCTACTTCTTCAGTGGCCATTTGTTATCCTTTTGAAAGAGCTTTAGCAACACTCCACAACAACTTAACAAATGCTCGCTTTTTCTTGGAATCAGTCCTCTAAAAAGCGAGCATGATTCACTTTTCAGCACTTTAAAAAACGCTGGGATATCCCAGCATGCCGTTGAGCTCCCTTCTGGCACCACGGCCCACTAAAAGGTTTTAAAATTAATAAGATTTTTTTTAAAGTACATATGAGAAAATGAAGTAACCATGCTCTGTTCAACAGCTGTTGCTACTTCTATTGGCATTTGACTGCTAATAAGGAAAAAAAAAAAAGAGGTTTCCATCTTAATTTTCTTATATATTTTTTTTTTTTTTAAGTCTGAACATTGATGGCTCTTTTTCCTCATGGAAAGCAAAAGTATAAAGCCATAGGACAGAACTACAGTCAGGTTCGATGCTCGTTCAAGCCTGTAAGAACAGATATACCCCAGCGGTCTGAGGAAGGGGACACCAGAAAGACAGCAGTGCTGCCCTTCAGCAGGATTCCCCAAATCATCTACAGGCAACCACGTTTAACTTGCTAAATGGGGAAGCGTGTCCTGCTGCGGGGTTCCTGCCATGGCTATAAGAGATCACTCATCCACACTAATATCCTGAGCATGACTTGGTGCAATCTAATCTTTCTCCACTGAGTTTTGATGACTACCGTCAAAATAACATTTATACAACATAAAAGCTTTTGTTGTGGACGTGACTTGTTTTCTCCTGCACCTACTTCATTACTAGTTCACGAAACAGAGGGATATAAACCTGACTGAGGAGCAGCACTGCAGCCGACGGTATCAAGACCTGTATTCGGAGTCTACATATTAAACCCATCCTATTCCCCTCTCCCAAGAGTTCAAATGAGCATTTTGCAATTTTTAAGGCAACACCTTAAATTAAACAGACATAACAAGGCTATTCTGTTAACTGAGTTAATATCCAGAACTTGGGTCTCCTCCATAACTAACACTACCAATAACACCAGCTGATGCCCAACTTTTTGGCAAGTGAGTGAAAAGTACCACACAGCTGTGAAATAGTCATCTGAAGTATACTCATTTTTCCATGTTCCCCTGCAAGTCTTGTCATGCTCTCCCACCCATCTGTATCAAACAACCACCTTTGAGGCACTTCTGTGGCCACATCCCCATATTTTATACATTAAAATTTGTTGCCTTTTGTTTTCAGTTCTTGGTAACCAATAAAACTAGCATGGAGATTTGTAGCTTTCAAACTGTTTTTCTGCTGAACTATTCATTCTTTAAGTAGGTCATATTGGGGAGTGTCTGCTAAATACCTTGCTGGCAGAAGAAGATGGCCCCTATTATGTCTTGAAATTCATCTTATGATTTAAATTTAATACACAAGTGGCTAACATAATGAGCATGGTTTCTGCCCATCATTTTTTTTCGTTCTCTAGCAGACCCTTCAGAGCAGGTCCATACACAACATCACCTGAGCTTCAGTACACACTTGCAACTCAAACCAGGGGAGCAGAGCAAAAGGAAATTAAATGTTTACCTTTGAGAGATCGGCCATGGTTCTGCTGAAGGACTGAAGTTAGGTAGTGAGGGGACGCTGACCTACTGAAAAGAAATTCAACAGGTCAAAGCCAAGCTCGAATTAGCCAAATGATTTGTACAAAATACAGTAGATACAATACTATGATTATAGAATCGTAAAAAGGAAACCAACCCAAACACCACAGAAATTGCTTGTCCACCAAACTATTGCCCTCGGTTGATGGTTTGACACATTGGTTGATGGTTTATGGAGCACTATAAGCCACCATCAGCGTTTGGAGAACACCTCAAAACACACACTCTAAGCAAAGTCTTGTCAGCAAGAGATGCTGACTTCTGCTGATTTTATGTACCCGCCTTTTACATAAAGGTAAGTATTTTTTTAGTAATTAAAACCTACATGTGAACAAAACATTAGCTTATATAGGGATGCTTGAAGCCCAGAAGCAACAGAATAGGTAAGGATCAGCTGTGTCTGTCCACTCTTCAAAACAGTGGCAGGAGATTAACAAAAACAAAAGGCAGTGTTGTGCAAAAAGCTAGGAAGAAACAACAACAAAAAAACCCCAAACCAAGATATCTGCTGATTTTAAAGTTATCAGAAACTGGGCTGTTTTGGTGATGCTGTCAGCCTTTTCGCATTATCAGACCAGCTTTGCACCTGGCAAAGTACCACTTAATACCCTACAGAATACAGGGTAAGTTAAAGCTTTCACATGGTTTTCTGCTACACGCCCAGTCCTAATTAATCAGTTCATTATAAAGGTACTAGCAAACAGTTAGAAATAAATACAACAGAAATAGTACACAGCTATTAAAATTGCATGAAACAGAGCAATATGCATCTTTTATAGTATCGCTGGGAGAATTCAAAGGGTGATGAGCAGAATTTTTCAAGCCCAACCTGTAACAACAACCTTATGGGATTAGCGGGGTGATTTCTACCATTAAGGTGTGTTTACCTTTTGTATTTATCATATTTAGGCAGCTTTAATTTCCAAAATAAGGCACAGCCACAAATCCCCCCAAAATAAAAAAGCCACTAAGTGCTTAATATTTTTTTTTTTTTAAATTACTTATTGTCATGGTTTAACCCCAGCCAGCAATTAGCACCACACAGCCACTTGGTCACATCCCCCCTTCTCTTCCCCACCAAGAAAGGTGTGGGAGGAGGAAAGAAAGGGGGTAAGGGTAGAAAAAAACCCCTTGTGTGCTGAGATAAAGACAATTTAATAGAAAAAATAAGTGAAAAGGAAAAATAATAATAATAATAATGACACAGGTCACTCTCACCACGTGGGGAATTGGCACCATCCTGAGCAGTGATTCTGGATTCACGCCCCCCCTGCCCCAGCTAACCCCCACTTATATACTGAGCATGGCATCTATGGCACAGAATATTCCATTGGCCATTCTATCCTTCTGTCTGTGCTTCTATGGGAAGCTGAAAAAAGGCCTTGAATATGGCAAACATCACTTAGCAACAACTAAAAACAATAGGTATTATTGACATTCCTTTCACAGCAATCATTAGAAAGAAAATTAACTCCTTCCCTGCTGAAACCAGGACAGTTGTCTAGATCATTCATTAAATCCCAGACAACTACTTCAGTTTTCAAAATACCTTTTTAAAACTGAAATCTTACTACTTTAGGTTGAATTTTGTCGAAAATATTTTTCTCTGCTCACTGGCCGGTGCTGTGGCTGCACACATCTCAGCCACCCTGAGATCAGCCGCTCTGCACAGCTGTTAATGAGGGATGCCCATTTAATACTCCAACTTTTAATATAATAATAACTCCAATACCCATTTAATGCTCCAACTTGCTGTCATATTACTAAACTCAGCTGGCCAGTGCTAACAGCTCCAAAGTTGGAATAGTGCATGTAGGAAAAAAAGAAAAAAAAATTCAAAGCAAGGTGGCTTGAAATGCATCATCTGAGCTACGTAAGCAGCTCTTGCAGCACTGCAGCCTGCCTGGCACTGGTAACCAAAGCTACTGAAATGGAGAGTAATAAGTAATATTTAAGCATCTCCCAATGTGGTACCCAAAGGGAAAAAGATCCAGTGGAGTTGAACGCAAAGATACGCAAACCTCAAGTTCACTGACTGATACGTTTTCTTGTGAGGGTGATGGAGTGCAAGGGAACGGATCCCAAAATGGGGAAAAAGAAATAATTTTAAAAGTCACAAGGAAAGCAATGGACCCATCCCAACACATCTGGCTCTGCAGGCTGCAGGTAAGAGATGCTAAACATCTTCCATCCTTTTCTCTGAGCTCAGATCCTTCAAGAATCATATCCACGTAGAGCTTTCCTACAGCAAGTTAATGCTTCGTATTGATTAAGACAAGCTATGCATGTGCATAAGGTATTTGCAAGATGAGGACCACGGCAGTCCCCAGAGGCTGGGGATGTAATACATGTAGTACCAGAAACAGAGTGTAGCTAGGGCCCTTGTACAGACTTGTTGAACGAGCTGTGCAGGAATAAAACGCACCAGTGATGCCAATCATCTATGATAATACAAGTTATGGTGTAACTAGACACAGATTATAGTTTTGGAAAGCTTCTGCTCGAAGTAACACCTTAAATTTTATTTTTAAATGCCGCTGAATGATAGGTATATTCCCCGTGAACACACTGTAAAATAACTATGAACACAAGCCCTCCCACAGAATAATTCAGAGACTCTCGCAGTCAAATTCAAGCATCACCCTGTAGTTAAATTTGGACAGTTTTTCCAGCCTTTCTCTTTCTCTCCACACACAAGGCAGCCCCTTGGGGGCCCCTCCCCAAAATAAAACCAGAATTTAAATCTAATCCAAGTATTTTTCAACACAGAAGGGAAAAAATTAATCTATTTTTCTGTGTATGACTGGAAGTCATACAAATGATTTTTTTATTATTATTATGGGAAAATAAATCAGCTTTCATTAGGGAGGAGTCGAATATCTTGAAATGTTTTTATTTTGTTGCCCTTACAAATACAAGCACTGCAAAATCCTTCACGTATTGAAGTCAGTGGGAATTTTGCCATGTGGCTTCATTAGGACCAGGATTTCCTTGTAATTGTGATTGTTGGCAAGTGTGACTAATCCTTCACTGAAGGAAAAAAAGTTACTGAAAACAACAGCTTCAAATCGAAGTCCTAATCTTACAAGTACTTCAGTGTTCAGACAAAATCTCTCCTTCCCTACACCTAATGTCAGTACGTTGTATTTATACGAGGTAGGTAAATCATACTTCAATGTTTGTATCGTTTAGACTTATCTTGAAGACCCTGGGGATATTAAAAGCTTAACTGTCCAAGGCTCTGATCAGCCTGCCCTAGGCCCAGTCTGCCTCGATCCTCTGCTCCTCTGGCTGGACAGACAACATCCAGAGGTCCCTTCCCACCTGTATTATTCAGTGACTCTCAATTTTAAAAGTTTGGCTGTGTTACCAAAGCTTTTGAGGACCAACCCTTCACTCAAGTTGTACTGAAAAACAGAAGTCCATGCCCTTACGTAGAAACAGTTACGCCTGTAAAAAATTGTCATCTAGAGTGCAACTACAGTATTTTCAACACCTTTGTTCCCATAAAACAAAGCCTGACAATAGCACCAGCCATCTTGTACTTTCCAATTTGACTTCAGGTTATTTTAGTAATGTTCACATTCCAGGAGAAAGCTGGGAGGTCTGAGACCACTTTTACATCTCATAGGTGACAAGCCCACCTGGAAAAGCCCACGCCAGGCATCCAGCCGCTGCCAGATGGCTAAGGCTTCCACAGAACGTCAGCTCTCAGGGCCAATGCCCGTTGGATCCTTAGAAACGTCTGCTCAATGTTATCGGTTTTACATCCTGCTCCAGTAATCCCAGTTCGTCCTGTTTGTGAAGGAAACTCCTCGCCGTAAGGTTAAGGCATAGGGGCAATGTGCAGAGACCTTAATTATCCCTTATCTCAGTCAGATTCTTTGCTGAACTAGATAAAGCTGCCATGCGCCTACCTAACAACTGAGCTCACCAATGCCAACATGTTCCTCTCTGCTTTTTGTCCTTTTCTCCGTCCCGCCTCTACAGGCTGACCCAGCTGCCATTCCACTTCCTCTACAGAGAGCACATGATGTTGACTTTGAATTCTCCAAAAATCTATTGCCTAATCTTAAAATGTGCCAGATGAGGAAGCCCTGATTTCAGAAGTCTTGCACGCTCCATCTCAGAGTATGTTTATGGTAAAAGGCTGTTCTTCCCATCCCCGCTGCAAAATGCTTTTAACAGCTTCAGAGGAAAACACCCCTCTTAGTCCAGCCTCTATAAGCACTTCCGTTTGTAGAAGCGCTGATTGTTTTTGACAACAGCACAGAATATATACAATTTATACCCAGATGAGTGACTTGCAGGAGAAGACACACATCTCCTTCCAAGCTAGCAGGTGCTAGCTTGGACCCAAGATCAACCCTAGATCAGTACAGGTGGACTGTGCTTGAAGGAGAATTTTGCTCCAGTTCCTAGGACTACCTCCAGAGAAATGGGGCTCACCAGTAAGCACCCAGCATAGCCTCAACCTTCTCTTAAGCTCTCCCATAGTTATGAAGATGCCTGCAACACAAACCCCAGATCTGCTATCTGGGAAGCCTGAGCTCATTACGTCTCCCCACCTCGTCTAGCCAGTCTCGCCTAAGAAGTAGTCAAATTCTTCTCTCGGGTGGCAGCCGGTAACAATACATCAACATCTGCACAGGCATTTCCTCTGCTGGGTGGAGTAACACAACTATGCACCATATGCGGACAAGAAAATTCACCTACCTTGGTGGTGACGCCGGTGGAGTATAGAAGGCAAGTGCTGAGGGAAACGGCTGCTTTTTCAGTGCTTGGACAAGGTTAGGTTTATATTCTGGGTCAACGCACCACAACGAACCTTTTCCATTCACCTGCAAGAAAGAAGTACTGCAAGTTAGAAAAATCTAGGGGCCAGGCTGTTACAGTGATTTCTAATTTAATATTCCCAAAATGCAGCACAGTGTAATGGTGTAGGCATCCACCGCGGGACAGCTGATGTACATCATCCTTAGGCAGCTCCATTGCCTGCATGGAAAGCAGATGCTCCCAAACCAAGCATATGGTCCCGACACCCTCGATATACAGGATGGAAGCACCCACCTTGCAGCTTGGGAGAGCATCTCCAAAGCCCCTCCTCTAAAGCCCTATTTCCATTCATGTTTGTCCACTGAAAGCTGTAAACCTAATTTAAGCACTTGTTAAATGCAGCTGTGAATTTAAGCGTCTGTCCAGGCACCAGTGAATTGATCCGAAGTCTTTTGATCAACAGGTTTTTAAGTAAGAAGCCAAAGTGCCTTTCCTTTTGCTTAGATACAGCCACATATGCATTTAACTTTACACTACCGCATCAAAGCAACTTGCTGGATACTCAGCTACAAAATGGATTATTCCCACTTTTTCTAAAAACTGAAAACCTATATTTATATGTTTTTGGTGCACCTAACAAAGCAAGCACTACTGTGCTAGACATTCTTGATATTGAATTTGATATGCCAAGAGTTTAGCAAGATAAAGCACCTCCTGCTCCTCTGAAGGGTTTCTTCACATATTTACTATATAAAGAAAAAAAGCTATTTTTAAAGCCTGCTAGTTCTTGCAACATAAAGAGGAAAATTAATAGGTAAAGTTAAAAAAATTCTATAATCTTTGACTTGCTAGATCAGCTAACAACTTTACAGGTAGCGGTGCCAGGTTTTATGGGGGGAAAAGATGTTACAGTGGTGGTCATGCACATGGCAGAAGGATGGGGCAGATCTACACCTGAAGGGGAAGATCTTTCTATAAGATTTTCTGGGGAAAAGTCTCAGAGCAAAAACCCAAGCTTTGCGGAGCACCTCCTGTGAGCCCAGAGAGCCCAGCTGGCCTCCTCCTGCCAGTATCAAGGGGGCATTAATACCATTTTAAGGGCAGATAATCCATGAATTAAGAATGAAAGGGACCCACAAAGCATGTAAGTCCATAGTATTATTTAAGTCATGGGACTTCTCCAGAAAAGAGGAAATATTTTGCTACCAATAGTGAAAAATCAAATCAGGGAGAGCTTCCGCTGAGAAACAGAGAGATGCTGCTCCATAATTTTAGTTATTAAGCAGCTGATTCCTTCACTGTGGTGACTTGCAGGATGATTTAGCCAGCTAGCTACTAATGGGGGACATCCTCCCCATTTGCTCCATCCCTCATTTCAACATCAGACTAATGCCTTGATCCCTTCCCTACACCTCTCCTGGAGCCAGACCCTCTCCCTGTCCAGCCAGCTAGCTCACCGCTTTTCCCCCATTAAAGAGCCTGCCTAACTTTGGCTTTTTTTCCCTCCCTCCTTCAGTAGCTTTGAGGCTCTCACCCTCAGGGACCAGCAGGAACTCCTCCAACCAGCACACCTCTGCTCTGTGCTGTTTTATCTGACACTTCAGGTGAGCACTTCCCCTTGATGCCTAGCTCAGTTCAGCTGTGGGCTGCCGCCCGAACGGGGTTAGTTCCCCCCTTTCATCCTCCCAGCCACTCACTCCGCCAGCTTGCAGCCCTGGTAATACAACACAGTGATTTCGGGTGGGTATCGCAAGAGCGAGCTGAACCGGAGCACACCCCAGGGCTGTAGAGACACTCGATCCCATGCAAGAGGTGATCAACAGGGTGACTTCTTCTTCAGGTAGTCAGATTGGGTTAGGTGTAAAGCAAAACCACTCTTCCACCTGCCATTAATTGTCCTAAAAGCAGACATTGAGCAAAAGAGAGGATGCCCGTGGGGCTGCTCCTGTGCACCGTGTCACTCACATCTGCTGCTCCGCAAAGACGCGTGGTGGAAAGCCAGCACAGGTCTGAAGTCAGTGCCGCGCCTCAGGCGAAAGCGGTGCACTACTGGAGCTGAAAACCCCAGGAAACAAAGGTACCTCCAGCTTTGAAACAAATGAGTGGTCTAACCACTGGAACAAAAAAAGACCGTGCCATTCCTCCTAGCAAAGACAAAGCCTAGGTGATCCAAAATGCTGAACTGCCTTTGGAGGTTACCATTTCACATCAACAGTGGGGCAACTGTTGATGTGCTAGATGAAATGCAGATATAACTCTTAGTTACTATATGCCAACAGATCCCTCCAGATTCAGGGTTTTGACTCTCCATCTCAAAATAAAATTATTTGGTCTGACTATCATCTCTTCGTCATCCTTCTAACATTTCTTATTTGACTTGCAGAATTTTATCTAGCCAGGTAAAGAAAACTGGGAAGGAAAACAAAGCGTGCATTTGGAAACGTTGGACTATTTCACAACAACAGGAAGTTTCCCATTCCCAGCATTTTGGGTCTTGATTACAGCAACTTGGGCTGGAGACAAGATGCTCCCCATGGTGCAAGCCTTGTTTTTTACCTTTACTACCACCCTGCGACGGTTCTTTACCTGCTAGCAGTGAAGTACAACCAGACCAGCGAGGAAAGCCCAAGGAGTGACTGAAGCGGAGCAACTCAGCCAGCATCGGTGGCTTGGGCTCGCTGCGGAGGCAGACACCCATCCCCACACTGCAGGAGACCCTCCAGTGGCCCTGCCTCCATCTGGTCTGGGCAGTTCTCACCAGCTGCTTCCACCTAAGCTGGGTGAACCACTGGAAAATACTCTATGTGTGTGCATAGAGGTTCATCAGATAACAGACATCTCTCTCCTATCTCTACAGGCTTATAGATGGGACTTGCTCTTTGTCCGAATAGTTGGATAGCCACACAGATTGTTTACCACCATCTCTTGTCAAAAAAAAAAACCCCCACAAACTCTGAAAAAACAAAACCCTAAAAGATGTATCTACCAAGAAGAAAGGGAGATCTGTTGAAGATATTCAAGCCCTGTCCCTCTAGATCTCCAGAGGAGACAGTGGCAGCAGGGGCACATCCATGTGAGAATGGAATGCCAAAGTGATGCTTGACGTGGATGCCTCTCCTGCCTCCTCACACCTTTTCTCCCCAGTGGTATCAATGCATAAAAAATCCACAACTGTATAAACAAGTCTACCAAAGAGCAGGGAGACTTTTCAGGGCTTCCAACTCCAAACTGCTTTTCACCTCAGGTCCTCCTGTGCTGTGTATCAGACACTGCTCCCTCAAAACAAGCCATCTCCCACTGTAGATCTCTGTCCCCCCAACCCCAAGGCTGCATGACAGTGCTCAAGAGGCAAAGAGCATTAGCCATACCTTCTGAGGATCACAGGCCCACGGTCACACCTCCACATGTCCAGGGGCACCAGGGCCACAGCAGGTACACGGGAACGCAAGCAGGTGTCCCAGGGACTGGCTCCAGCATCGTCCCCTTGCTGTTCATCAGCTCGAGCTCCCAACCGCCATTACCAGAGACCCACTGAAATCTCACCTATCTGGATGACACGAGCTCAACCACAGCTCTAATAAGAAAGCGTATTTCAGCTCCTGAGTCTATCACCTGGGGTAAACCTTGGCAAACCGCTTAGATAGATACAGCAGCAGCACAATAGGTGCTTACAGAAAGGGTAATGTTATGTTTTAGCAGACGATGTATATACATCCTGTTTTCATGGTATGAGAAGTTCCTCCTCTCAACTACAGTGCTGGCTCATAAGACATCTCAAAGTAGTTACTTTCCCTTCAGTGCCCTTCAACTCATTATTAGAAAACCATAACGTACAGTATTTTTCAGTGATCCAAGCAAGGACAGCCCTCCCTCAATCTCTGCTGAATGCCATCCCGGACTGCTGAACGCCCGCAGCCTGCTGCGACAGGCAGGGTAAAGGCGTTTAACTGGATGATATGAATATACATGGAAAGAGAACGTTCATCCGTGGCTACGTCTGCAGCACGATGTGGCTGGTACAGCTCGGTGGAAATAGCTCTGCGGAGTGAGAGAGCTGGTGCTGGGGGATCACCTGCACGTGCCTTGGAGGGTTTTTAATTCCAGATCTGCTACAGCAGGGTCTTGTGGACAAGGTCTGGGAGCAGTCAGGGCACGGCGAGCCCGCTTCTGCAGCACCTCCTCCGGGTTAGCACCAGCCAAAGTGAATCCAGTTCATGGGTCCCGAAACTGCCCTGCAGTGCCAGCTCACATGGGTAAGCAGCGGGGAGGGGGAAATCAGGAGATCCGCTCATCTCCTGATAAGTCAAAATATTAGCATTCTGGCAAATGTGAGGAAGGACTCTTCCCACTTTTGCTGCCAGACCTCCAAGAGATGATTTCGTAGCTGACGGCTGGCAGCAATAGGCAGGGAGGTGTCAGAAAGCAGCCTGCCCTGGGACTTGGGGGGGCACAGACCCTCCCTGCCTCTCAAACATTTACACTCCTCCAAATATGAGAGCCCAGATTCATTTGAAAGATTTTAAAACCCTTCTTACCCTGATGTTACAAAACAGAACATGCTCCTCTCATGGGACATGCCATGGGCACCTCTGCTTCCACACAACAGAAGAAGCCTCTATGTGCTCCCTTCGAGACGCAATTAAGATGCCATTAACAAAGAAAAAATGAAGGGAAATACAAAATTTTCTTGCTTTCTCACAGAAGCACCCAGAGGCATTGCTAGCACATGGTTACAGGCAACACGGTCAGCAAGACAAGCCTGCAAGCTACGGCCACTTGCTGCAAGAAGTGACACCCAAGGAGCTCATCCAAAGGGGTATGCAACATTCCCGTAAGCCCCCGTGGAGTCTGCGCGTGCCACGAACTTATTTTGCGGGAAGAATGTGGAGCAGTACCCTCATCTGGTCCTTTTCTAAGCAGGGCAGAGGGTAAAGATTTAACTACTGTGTGTTGGAAATGGGGAAGCTCTGGCAAAGTTTCACGAGGGGCTTTTTTGGGTGTTTTTTGTTTTGGTAAATGCAATTTGGTAAATTTGGTAAATTCTTAAGAATTAGAGAGTTGTGTGGTCTCTGGACCCTTGGGAAAACCCTGACAGATCATATCAACATCACCTTACTGGCAGTGGTGGTACCTACCCCTGCATTTTTGTTTTTCCTACTAGAGGTGTCTCATCTAGCAGCAGCAATCCATTCTTTGGCTTTCCTGCAGCCACTCCGAGCCCAGTAACACTGGCAGAGTCGGCAGGGTAAGCAGAAGACCAGGCAGTCTGGCCACCCACATGCCAAGAACAAGGTTTGACTGGTAATTCCTAAATGGCCAGGGTTTCCAGGCTAGAAATGGCTGGGCTTTGGCAGATCCTCAGACAGCAAGAAATTGTACACTGGTTTAGGAGATTTCCCTCCCCTGCCCCAATTCTTCTGAAACTCATGTGTCCCTTTCCGGATAGAGCCACCCAGTCCTTTGAGGGCAACTTTGCCATCTGCAGCAGCGTGTGGTTGCTGCTTAGGTCCATGTCCTTCACACAGGGGCACCTTCCAGCATCTCAGTTACCCCATTACAGCACCTGGAGCTACATTAAAAGCCCATCCTAACACTCAGCAGAACTTGGCTATGGAGCAGTTGGACTGGACTTGTCATACAGCAGCAAAAAGTCTTTTTTTTTTAGGGCAAAGCCATCCTAACAATTTAATGTAAAAGCAGGGATATTGAGAAGTGGTGATGTTCAGTCCTACCGGTCCCAGGCAGTAATTCCCGATGCCCACTCAGGTGCAGGACCTCTACCTACAGCGAGAGGCTGTCATGCACGCCAGGCACTGCATGCGCTTCTGATCACAAGCCTCTTACCACGTAGGCTGATCTCCAAGCACAGGGGTACAGAATTTGTTGACTTTCGGTATGCGGTTTGTTGGTTTATTCAAGTCAGAGCCAGCTCTTTGAGGCATGGGATGGGAAATGAGAGCGGGAGGAAGGAAGTCACTAGTAAAATCATACAAGTCAGAAGAGGAATTTGTACAGGAAAGAGTATCCTTGATTTTAAGAAGCAAAGCTCGTGTCTGTACCACGCAGAGACACACGCTGTTATGACAGAGGTTAAAGCAAGTATATTAATATATATTAAGTATATAACAGTATATTAATTACAGGAATTAAGATGGAAAAGCTGTGCTAAGTGTAAAAGAAGATCACAAGGGAAGGAGTCACTTTAATATCCGAGACAGCCGTTAATACTGAGAAACAGCCACATACATACAGCATGCCTGCAAGCAAGGGTGCCCTGCAGAAGACCACATCTGCACCCAAACGGGCAACACCCATGACAGCCAAGCAGGGAAGCTGCTTGGCATCCCACCATCTCTTCTGCTTCCCGCTGCAGTCGTAGCCGTGGCCGAGCCGGGAAAGCAGGGGGAAGAGGAACGCATCCCAGAATTTCAGCATTGGAAAACAGAGAAAGCACTAGTTTAAGAAGCTTCAGCAAAAAGGCATCCTAAGACAGGTGTCTGAAATTTGAGGCTGGGTACTACAGGCTAACAAAATTATAAATAATGGAAACGGGGTCCTTGCAATAGCATGTTAGCCAGCTTTGAAAGAATGCACCACAGCTAGCTCTACCCAGGTCCACATTAAATAACAAAACCAAGTCACTTTTGCCATCCTGTGATTTGTCAGAAGTAGCATTTCCAAACCATCTACAGCTGCAAATAAAGTGTTAAGAGGACATGGAGGGGAAAAAAAACCCAAAACATCCACCTCAAAAGTCCTTGAGAACAACAGTCTTCTCCATTTCCCCCTGAATTTCAAATTCGATTCACCTCCCTCCCACCAGGTCTCACCTTGCCATGGCTTCTCTCCACCTTTCGGAAACACTTGTTCAAGGAAAGATTGTGTCGGACTGAGTTCTTCCAGCCGGTGGGTGCCGTGGCGAAGTAGGGGAAGCGCTCCAGGATCCAGCTGTAGATTTCTTTGACTGGCAAGCTCTTGTTAGGGGAATGCTCGATCGCCATGTAAATGAGAAGGCTAAAAGAGTAAGGGGGCTTGGAAGAGGAGGATTTTTTTTCAGGGTTCTGGTAGCAGGATGGCGAGAAGGACGGCACACTGTCACCCTCAATGTCATACAAGGGGCTAACAATGGGAAGACCCTCACTTCCGAGGCTGAAGTTTGTTAGAAGGTTAGTATTTTCATGCAGCCAGTTCAAATTCGTGAGCTCGTCGTCTGCAGAATCTTTGTCCACCACAGTGGCCTTTGGCCTGCCGGCATCGCCTGCATCAGGCAAGCTTCCCATCCCGTGACACTGCCGTAGTCCTGCAGCTTTTTCTGCTCCTGGCGTTTCAGCTTTCTTATCCGGAGTCATTCCAGTGACTGGACCCATTTAGCTTTATTGCTCTGCAACAAAGGAGACTGTCAGAAATCAATGCAAACCTTCAAAACCACGCTCAGTGGCAGCCCACCAAGCCCAAACACACTGCTGCACCATCCCCACACCATGCAGGGATACTGATGAGAGCCAAGGTCCAACATGAGCCCCCCAGTAATCTCACAAGCACATGTTAACTACCCCCCCACCCAGTTTATAACCAGAACTTAGGGTAAGCACTTGGAAACTGCTGTATTTATCTTGAAACATCATTTTGGAAACAGAAATAATAGCTATTTTGATGCCAACAGCCAAAATCTGAAAAAGACCTTAACAGGTAGGATCTAATCCATTCAGCTCGCACATTAACTCTTTAGTTACACTCAGTATTTTGTAAATTGACTCCATTTAGAAGTGTTTGGCTTTTGTGCCCAAAGAGCTAACAAAAAAAGTTGCAAAACTTAAATCAGCATAAAGTGAAAGTGTGGTCTCAGCACAAATGAAGTCTTTACAATTCCCTACAAATCACAGTCATTCACAAGTACTGCCTCCCGTTTCCACCAGGGAAAGATCTGGCCAGCCCATCGTTTCAGCTGGGTCCCATGGAGCTGCCCAGGTCCAAAAGAGCTTCTTTCCCCTCCCACAGCTCTCAATGGGAAGGGACCATCTGGCTGGGGTGGCAGCTCAGACCTGCTGTAGCAAAAAAAAATTTAAAAAATCAAATAAGTAAAATTAGTATCTATAAAAAATTGCTACCCAGAACGCGCAGTCTACCAGGCTACCCATGGTTGAGAGGCATTACACTAACAAAACCCATCTTCTTGCTTGCAGAGTTTTAAAAGGGGTCATCTAGCAAACTATCTGTGATGCTAACAGCTGTTTTTTCTGCTGGTGTGACCATGTTAGAGCTTCATTGCACCCACAACTTTGGCCAACATAACTGTACCAGAAGTACAGGCCAACAAGACCATTTTCAAGATGTGGTGTGTGTATCTATCTCTCTCTACATATATACAGGAGCTATACCAGCCTGCTATAAAACATAAGGCACTCCAACTATGGATGTAGTTTACCAGCAAAGCTGAGGTTTGTATTAACTGTAAAAAAAAAAAACCCCAAAAACCAAAACCCCCAAATAAATTTTAAAAATGCAACCCAGTTCCCTGTCCCAGTACATGGGCTGTCATTCTGGTTTCATGCTCCAGGTCCTAATGCAAGAACTCAACTGCAAGACTCGGACAGTTTCCGTATCATATCTCACCAGACAGCTCTATGCAGTTACTGGATGTTTCCTTACAAGGTTTTTAGTAAACACATGGCTTTCTGTGCTTCCATCTTCTCCTAAAAGTTGGCCAGCTTGCATACACCGTCTGGCCGTCCCAGCTACAAAACCACACCACCGGCTGGCTCCCACCTGACAGCCCCACCGTGTCCCTGCCATTACACTGTCCACCACATCAACCTGCAAGAACAGGCCAGGAGACTTGGGGTTGTTCAGCCTGGAGAAGAGAAGGCTCCAGGGGGACCTTGGAGCAGCCTTCCAGTACCTAAAAGAGGCCTACAGGAAAGATGGGGAGGGACTCTTTATCAGGGAGTGGAGCAATAGGATGAGGGATAACAGTTTTAAACTCAAAGAGGGGAGATTTAGATTAGATATTAGGAAGACATTCTTCCCTATGAGGGTGGTGAGACACTACCAGGTTGCCCAGAGAAGATGTGGATGCCCCATCCCTGGAAGTGTTCAAGGCCAGGCTGGATGGGGCTCTGAGCAGCCTGGTCTAGTGGGAGGTGTCCCTGCCCAGGGCAGGGGGTTGGAACTAGATGATCTTTAAGGTCCCTTCCACCCCAAACCATTCTATGAACCTGCCTGGAGATTATTTGCCCATACTCCTTATTTTGGAGGAGGGGAGCGATGTGTGCGATGGAGGCGTGACATGGTGATGCAGAAAGGCAACAGGACACCTCCATTTTAGGCTCCCCAACAGGAGCCACAGCCCTGCCAGCCTCGGGCAGGCGTGGGGTGCAGAATTTGTGCCTCCCCTAGAAAACATACTGGGTTTCCCACCAGCAATTTCTTCTCCTCTCTTCATCTGCTCCATACACTTCCGCACCAGTTATTTGCAAGGCTGTTTTGACAGCAACACCTGCACCTAACCTTACCAGTACTAGTGCTGGAAACCATCCCCAAATTTTCTATTTAAGTGCAGGGAGGGGCATGATTAACTACCAGCCTAATCATTAAAAAAAAAAAAAAAATTAATGCAAAGCAAACTGCTCAAATAGCTAGTCAAAAATAACTTTGCTCTCCCTACCGTTTACTTCTCCCCCAAGCCATCAGAGCAGATTTACACTGGCAGTTGGTGATTGCTGGCTTTAAGCACAGCGATATATACATATGCTTATGTCACTTTTTCAATCCTTCCTGCAGTTAAAAAACAAACAAAGAGCTAGTGATAAAATTCATAAAGTCAGACAAACCCAAATCCTTGCTGCAACGTGGGTTGTACCGTTCTCCTTATAACGAGTAACTTCACCTCCTTGTTCAGCGCCTCTTTAGGCAGCTCCGTACCAGCTTATACCTCGCAGCTGTGTATTGGTAATTTTAGCACTCGATTCATGTTGCATGAAATATCCCTTCGCTTATCTTCAGGCAGCGCAGTAGATCAAGAACACTCACACACACACATGCAAGTTTTAGGTCTTCATTCTTCTTTTAGGTATTCATTCCTTCGGTGAACATGGGGCAATTAAGTCTGGTTTACAACACAGACATGGCCCGGGCGCTCTTACAGTCTTCTCAAAAACACAGAGGGAAGAAAAACATGCTAACTTATTAAACCAGCACTTAAAATCATGTAGGTTTTGTGGTGTCAACACGCTATTTGTTTGCACGCTATTATGTCTTAGCAGAGAATCATTAGAATAATTAATACCCTACTTAAAAATATAGTTCTTTGCAAGCATGATACAGTAAATAACGTAGGCTAGTGCCATGTTTCTCTTAGTAGATGCATTACAAAAATTCACATCTCGTATTACCTCCTTGATGCCTAGTTCACCACCTCACACATCTTCTACATAAACACATCAGCAGAAATGAAAATATTTTTTCTAGAAAGCTAAAAAGGCCATTATTAGACTATTATTGTCTAATAAATAAGAAAAAAAATATAAAATCACAGCTCTGTAACTACTGCAGTTTTCAAAGGGTGTTCTTCAGTGGTCTGAATTGAATGCTGCATCAAGGGTAACTTAAATATAGAAACAGCGGAGTTATTTTAATGAAGTAATACTTAACTCCATTGCTATGGCAGTAACGAGACCAGTAACACTGAGGACCATCAACTGATAATTTTGGCACTGGCTTTCTGGAGATAGCCACTGTTCCTAGACAGCATCATCTCAGCCCCAGTGACATAACGCTCTTTATACCAGGCTTTCCTACATTTGTTTTCCTTGATGTCAGAATATGGCAACCTCTAATTCTGTCCAGCTTACTCTGGCCTGCTGCAGCAACAGTCCAAAGAAGAAACCAACACTGGCAGCCTTCCTACTCCAAAGGACAGCAAAGCCATCAAAAGCTTGCCCTTCCCCTAGACAAAGATCAACCATGGCAGCTCCAAGGGGTACCCCACAGATAGGCTTATTAACAAACATGTTAATGTCTATCTTGCCTCTCAAGCACCCAAGGGCCACGTGGCCCATCGGACCTCCTCACCTCTCAAGCTCCCAAGGGCCATGCAGACCATAGGATCTCCTCACCACACAAGTTCTCAAGGACCACGGGATCTCCTCACCCTTTAAGAACCCAAGGACCACGTAGCCCATAGGACCTCCTCACCAGTAAAGCACCCAAGGACCTCGTGGACCACAGGATCTCCTCACCTCCTAAGAACCCAAGGACCCCATAGGACCTCCTCACCTCTCAAGCTCCCAAGGACCATGTAGCCCATAGGACCTCCTTACCTCTCAGGACCATGTAGCCCATAGGACCTCCTTACCTCTCAAGCACCCAAGGGCCACGCAGACCATAGGACCAGGCCTCTAACTATTCATCGGAGACAGCACTGCTTTCTGCCTGTGGCAGCCTGGTGGGGAGCAACAGCAGTGTCACTGGAGTGTACCTGAAGGCACACAGGTGCTCTCCAAAGCCCCTCTTCACTCACGCAGACCCTTAATGACATCCAAAATCCACAATTTCTTTTTCTCCATATGTGGTCTGCTTTGCCATAAGCAGATGGGACTGTAACAACACAGCTTCCAAGCTGTCGTTTTCAAGATTACCACTTCCAGTATTTGGGTTTTAGTATTTTATGTAAGGGTCGTACCATCCAAAGCCGTCTTTGCTGTAAGCTAGCAGGGTTTTGTGGACAGGGATGACCCAGTGGGAATGCCACAGTAAGAGCAAGGAAAGCAGACCGTGAGAAGAAAAGTACATGGAAGAAGCTCTCCAATGCAGACATTGTGATAAAACCATATACGCTTGGCACCTCAGATTTTTTCCTAACGTTACCGGCTAGAAAGCTTGATGCAAACAAGGTTAGTGGTAGGCACTAGGATTTGCTCTCCACAGTGCTCCCACTCAAGCTGAATTAGCAACACTGATGTGAAACAGGGAGGGAGGGGAGAGGGAAATCTAAGAAAGGCAAGGTCAAGAGCACATTGCAAGGCCACTCAGTGAAATTTATCTTCCACTCCTTTATTCCCTTACTGCCACCCTCCCCAGCTCTTCAGCTATTCCAAGGGCAGCAGAAGCCTTAGAAGAAAATCACCTCCAAACAACATGTGCCTGCTCAGCTGCTGAGAGATGCTCCCTGCCCTCTCCTCCGGCTCTCCCAGAGCCACTTCTTACCAAAGGACAGCAGATGGCCACCATTTAACCAGCCTCTCCGGCTGGCACATCCAACGCCCAGAGACTGGCTGCAATTCCCACGGGGAAGGCCCCAGCCCCACAAGCAGAGCCAGAAGGCAACCTCCAGCCCTGCAAATGCAGAAATAACGTGCTTCAAGCACACCTCTGAAAAACGCACAACAGTTTATGCTCTGTCCCATGTGCTTTGCCTTACCAATAAGTACACAGTAACACAGCACGCTGCTGTTAATTAGAATTAACACTTGCAACTGAAAGCAGAGCGTCACGCAACCAAACCCTAAGGAACTCGAGCATCTCTCTCCTGTAAGCACCTCCAAAAGAAAAGCCAATCAAACATCTACTCCTCAAATACAGGACTGCAGCAGAGGTGCATGTTCTTTTGCATGGTAATTAAGAGACAGACGACGATGACTCTAGGGTTAAGAGATTAAAAGGCACATCAGAAAATAGGCGAGAGGTACAACTTTCTTTCCAGCAGTCTTGTGATTTTTGGCATGGCTCAGGAGCACACATAAAAGCCAGGAGAGGACCTCCCCGCGGATAATGCTCTTCCAGCACCCAAAGCTCAGTGAAGACCTGCTCTTCCAGGCCACTCGTGACCTGAACAGCACAGCCCAGGTCCAAAGGGGCTGATTAAGGCTGCAGATTTATTTGGGTAGCAGTCAGGTTCACAGAAGCCCCAACAGATTGGAAGAGATTCAGCGTCGCAAGACCAGATAATATTTCTGCATTCTTCTTTCAAACTCACTGAAGAACTAAGTTTGGGAAAGGTTATGGGGGCTGGAAGGTCCTTAGCTAGCACAGTACACCTGGGGTTAAACCAGGTTTGCACACCCCCATATACATCCCCAGCTACAACTTCGTTTTGACGGAAGACCTTGAGCAGTGCTGTGTTCTGCCACAGAAGCAAATCCTTTGATGAATGATCATTTTATGAACACAAAGCTGCTTTAAACATAGGCCAACTGTTTAACAACGTTGGAAGTCCGCTTGAGCGCATATCCTCAGGCAAGCAGGGAAACAAAACTCTTTTGCAGCAGCCCTTCTTGAAAAAGTCTCAGCTTCATCACAGTCCGGGGGACAAAGCCATAGCAGATACCTCCAACCGACCAAAAGTGACCTCTAAAACCAGCAGCCTTGCAGGTAACAGTGCACAGACATCCTTTTAGTACTATGGCCACCATACCTGGACTCACCAATCCGGCAAGAAAGAATTCAGCCTTTCTGTTAAAAGATGCCACAGCCTTGCTCGTGCCAAGTTATCCTGTGAGCAAAGCTGATGCTTGACCCTTCTTTATTCTCCGGTGGTGTCAGATGAAAAGTGCCACTTGGCGTCCGTACAACATTGGCGCCCCAGGTTAGGACAACCTCCTCCACAGCTAACCGTACCTATTTATTCCTGTAGGACCAGTCAAGCAACTAGGTCACCTCTGCTAGTAGTGGGAAGACCTAGAACCTGCTAGCAGTGCAGTAATTTCCCTCCAGTTTTAAAAAGAAATAAACATTTTTTTTAAATCATACCATGCATTGTCTAAGTCTGAGGAATAGAATGTGATTTTAATCCAGGAAAAGGGATTTTTAGCCATATCACACTTGGACTAATGAGAGCGGATCTGCAACCATGCTCTCTGCAACAAGCTCAGGGTGTGCAGCCTTAATTACAGAGCTGGGGTATTTGTGTGTTCTGCACACAACTTTTGTACTAACATATACGTGCTCTGAGAGAATATTTTACAAGATTGGTATGTACCTTTGCACGCAAGCAACTATACCAACAGCAAACTCTTCTGTTGATTTTTGATATTCCCTTGCATTGATGGGATAAGTATTGACAACAGGGACCATTCTGACTAAAATGCATCAATGTAGGTATCGTGTTGTTAAAACAGCCCAAGAATTACACAAATAAATGACTGTCACCCCTCGCCTACACAAGTTTAGGATAAATTCCCAAGCCAGCACACCCACAGCACCGCACCAGCTACGAGTTTTTGTGTGTTAGAGGGAAGAGCAACACAAAAAATCTTGGCACAACTAGTGAAAACCCATTGATAAAAAGCACCACATCCGCTTGACCGGCAGCAGTAAAAGCATGACACCAGACCATTTCCCCCCCATTAATTTAACCTTCCCCCCCCTTCCCTCATCTCCTTTGTGTGGGGCTGCCCTGCTCCATCCCCTGCCCACCCCACAGGGGCAGCTCAGCAGGGCTGGAGGTCAGCCTGAAATTCTCCCCCCCACGACCCCCCCGAGCCCCGCAAAAGGCCTATATTTGATTACAACACTATATGATGTCATGTATCCAAGACAACTAAAGGCATTACGGTCTCCTGGGGACAAAACTGCCTCTCGGTCATAGATTTCGGCAAGCCGGGACCCGTTGTCTGCAGAGAAGAGGGGGCAGCTGCACCACCCACCCCCCCGAGTCACAAAAGGCACCCAAAGATGCTCCCAGGGCAGCACCTATGGCATTTGGGGCAATTCCCACTCCTCTTGGCTGGCAAAGAGGCAGGGAAATTAAAAATAATTGTTTAAAAACCCATTTAAAAAGTTGTTATTGGCTTCTTGAAGATAGCCTGAAAAAAAAAAAACAAACAACAAAACAACTAAAGACCAGACAAGACATAAGCCTTTTTTTTTAAAAAAAAAAAAGAACAAAAACCAATTAAAAGGTCCAATATTAGGAAAATTTATGAAGTGCTGCAAAATTTAAAAAGGGGAAGGGAATAAACCCGTATCATAGCTTGGGGAAGGGCAGGGAGTGAGAGAAAGGGATTTCATCCGAGATCTAATTTGTATGAAAGAAGTTTTCATCTTTTTATTAAGTACACATATACACAAGTAGGTCTGTGATTGAAATAAATACCCAAACCGAAACTGATATGTAATTCAGACGTGGCCAGATGCCAATCCAGACCCTGTGCGTGGCCCTGAGCCTTTGGGCCATTTATTCCAACCCTGCCTGCAGGGACTTCACAATTGTGAAGCCTTTCCAAAGGCTACAGTCACTATTGGACAAGGCTCCCTCTGCCTCAGTTTTAAAACATGTACATGAAAACAGTCTAACAGAGAAACTGGGAAGTGAAAAAAACCCAAATCCAGCAGCAAAATCTAAACTATTAAGAAAGAAAAACCCTTGGCTCACAGAAAGGGGTGGTCTGGGGAAAAAGTGCTTTTAAGAAAAATGCTTTACTGCCAATAGTGGCTTTTCAAAAGATGCCTTCAGGTCATGTTCCTTAAATTCAGTACATTGCTTGCTAAATGGACTAAAATGCAAAAAAATGTAAGCCATTGATATGTTCACAAGCGAGCCATTTGAACAAATGCCTTCCAAAATAATTCTGATGCTAATTCCCTTTTCCAGGGTAACCATTCCACGTGTTTCTCCACCATCCTCTTGAAATAGAAGTGGATATAGCCATATTTCAGCTGGCGTCAGTGACAATTTACCAACACTAGAAAACATAATGCTATCTTTTCCGTCCAGCCTTTCTGCCGCCTTCAGCCTTGAAGTGCCAAAACTCCCGATTTTCAGCTGAAAACCAAACACTTGGCCCCACGTGACCCTTCTGCAAGATTTAATTGAAAAGCATAATTGGAGACCTATCATGAAGCCACTGCTGCGCTACCAGTAAAACTTCGTCATCAGGAAGCTGTCCCCGATTGAGGTTTCCCAGCTCCTGCTCCCGAAGCTCAAGTTTTCCTCCAGAGCCCTGGGCACGGCACAGCGATGATCTTCATCCTGCTGACCTCCCTGGCCAACTTGCTCTTAATTTTACTCCACAGCTCTTGAACTTGGCTTTCTGTTTAAAAAAAATTATCTTTTTTTCTACATGGAGACCCCACACTGGAACAACTGGACCAAGCAGGTTTCTCGGATACAAAAATGGCCCAGTTTAATCATACAGGGTCTGTAAACATGTATGGTTGAGGTAAAACTTCAGATGGAAGGCCACAGAAGATGAACACAGAAGAAAAGCACCTGGGCTAGCAAAACTAGACCATCAAAGTATAAGAAGCCATCTGACACTTCTCACATGGCATGGTCAAAAAGCCCAAAAGCATATTAGCTCATACTTTTGGCTGATCAACATCCCTAAACCAAACCAAACCAGCTGATAACCCGTCTGGTGATGGTCCTCACAGGCCAGAGGATGAGGGATGAGGGACTGCTGCTGCTTCCCAGCTCCCACTCACACAGCTCTACTTTGTGTGAGTTTTCGAGTCATTGAACTCTCCACATCCAATAATTAGCTTTCAGGTGACGAGATAAGTGCCCCAAATCTAAGCACAATGCAGTCCAGTGAGAGCGTTAAAAAGGAAGCCAGCAAGGGATCGCATGTCAACTGGGAAACTAAAAGTAGATACAAAGTCCAAGACAGTAATGCACTGAAAATAATCTGAGAAAAGAAACAAAGCCTGAGCGTCGTATCAGGATAAGCTGCTCCAGGAGATGGGCTTTGGGAATACAACCAGTCACAGATCACCAAGTCCACACTAAAAACGCGATGGCAACTGGTACAATGCACATCGGTGGGATGCCCAGATGCATACGCAAAATAATGTGAGGATCAAGCAGCATCGCCCCCATACCACCCATCCAGCTCTTCATAGATGGAAAATGCAGTCACCTCAATCAAGTCCAAGGTCCCCAACAATGCCGTTCAAAGACAGATTGAGCTGTGTGGGGCTGTAATGCAGAAACCAGCTTTGCCACCAGCTGTCAACCTGATCTCAGCCCAGCACCATGCTCCAAACCCGCCCCATCAGGCAGTTCAGAGAACTCATTAGCCACCGTTAGACAACCACCACCACTCTGCAAGGTAGCCCACCTACACGGGTACCGCTGACTTCAGTAAATCCCATTGGGATTTTCTGCCAGCAGGAATTGGGTGAAAACGTTCCCAACTCATATCTAATCCTTACAGAAGGGTGCAGAAGGGGTGAGGGGTGATTTCTCCAGCACCACTAGCCAATTTAATGGAGTCCCTAACACATCCTAACCTTTGAGGGAAAAAATAGGGAGCTCTAAGTCTAGTTTGAACGTAACAGAAAATTTGAGCACACTAGGGGAGTGGTGGGGAAAAGTCAAAATTCACATCACTGACTTTTGGTATAAATCATCTTATTCCAGGTTTCTCTTAAAATGGTCCTGGTACACGAGCAGCCGTTTGGTAGCACAGGTATTTCCACCCCAGGCACAGCAGTGAGACTTCCCGGTTACAGACCGCGCAGACTTCCAGGCACTCGGCACCAAGGAGCTCTCAGCGTGGTCCAACCCTCGTCCTTCCACAGCCATTGCGTTTTAGAGGGAGAAGGCACAGAACCAGGCCATAAAGACGTTGGCTGGCACCAGGCAGGACTTCTCCCCTACCACATCATTTATTACTGAAGCATGGGCGAGCTGACTGGCGCTTGCTGACTTCAGTTCTACTTTGCAAGTACCCCGGAGCCTCGCTGTGTGCTTTTACCTTTCAGATCATCGAGCCCGCCCATCAAGCTAACTCTGACAAAAAGCATGACTTAACCACACGACTAAGCACTAGGTCTACCCATCTTCTAAATACCTCCAGGGGGTGGCGATTCCATCACTTCCCTGGGCAGCCTGTTCCGATTCTCCACCCTTTTGGTGGAGAAATATTCCCTAATATCCATCCTAACCCTCCCCTAGTGCAACTTAAGGCCATTTCCTCTTGGGAAGAAGAGCATGGTGAGGATGGGACAGAGAGATCATCATGCAGCCTGTACCAAGTCAGAAGGCATGTGTAATATGGCAGGGAATGAATAAACCCAGGGAAAAAAAATGAAGCAGCATCTCAGGGTTTTCTTGTTTTACCTGTGGTGTCTTTTTTGGGAGCCAAGGAACCTGCTGGACCCGAGAAGAGACACCCCAGAGGCGCCCGCCCCAACCCTCTCAGCTGCTGGGCTGGGCTGCGGATGGGTGTTTGCAGCCTGCAAGCGTGCGCTTGTTGAGAGACGACGCCATACTGCCCTGAGTCACCAAGCGCCGCTGACAGCAGCGCCCGGGGGGCAGGAAGTTGCCCAACACCCTTGCACTTGTCAACCGGCGGGATGAGGCACTTGGTGCCTCCATCTACTTCCCTCAAAGAGGCCATAACTGAGGCAGTCACATCCCACACACAAGCTTACACACAACGCGCCTCGTTAACAGGAGCGGCAGGAGCAACAACAGCCATAAAAAGAAAACTCAAGGCCGCTTTTCATTGATTTACAGCCGGGAGAGGAAAGCTGTATTTTGCGGAGCTGGTTTTGCACGGCGGCGGTGCAGTCAGAGCACCCTGTGGAAAGGGATGGTGCAAGAGACACACAGCGGCTGTGGGCACACCATCCCAACATCCCTACTTTCTGTCACCCCGCCAGCTGTAATCCTGCTGCCCAGCCCCTTCTGATAAGGTAACGTGAATCTGCATTTGGAAGAAGTCTTGTGGGTGCCTGGGGTATCTCCTCCCATACATTCCTCTGAACTCCAACAACCAGTAGCCAAGGAGCAATGACAGGGGAGGAAGGTGGAATTACAACCCCGGTGAAATCACTGTCAAAATTCCCACTGTTCTTATGGGAACAGACACTCCAGCACACAAAGCGCATCGCTTTCTCTCCAGCTTGAACTAAACCCATACACAGCATCTGCAGGCGCAAAGCTATCTCGCTCACCAAAAGAGTTTGCCTTTGCTCAACATGTCAGGTTTTCAAGCCTACTGTGTTGAGCTGGCAGAGCCTGCACATAAAGATGGTAAAAATGAGCCTGACATGCCCTTAAGCCTCTGTCGTCTTTCCCGGGCACTGCACTCGCTCGCCAGGCAGTCCTTTTTCTTGTTTGACGGGACCATTGCGTGTCCCTGTATCTGCTCCGTTACTTACTGGACTGGCACGTCCTGACACTGAGATAGCTGCTGGCAATGCTGGCGCCTTCCATCCCGAGCTCCCCAGAGGGCAACACGGGAAGGCTCCTCAAGCAGAAAACCTGTGCTGGTTGGAGCGGGTGAGGCAGTGCACTCCTTGGCTGGTGTCCCTTTTGGATAAAAAAAGATATCTTACTTCTCGGGCTGAGCAATCCCTGCGGAGCTCCTTCGGTACGGCCTCGGTGGCAGCACCCAAAGGGGTCACACCTTCATCCTCTGGTCAAGACGCTGACAAGGGAGACATCGACTGAGTTTTATTCCAGAAAGGTCCCACTGAGGACTGCATGCCTGAAGCGATACAGGGTCAGTGCTACAGCCAAGGCAGCATCTCCAGCCACCGCAGCATCTCCATGACGTTCTGCAAGCCTAAATACCACCTACAGCAGCACCGCTCAGCCTACAGGGCATTTGGGGGAAAAAACCAACACTAAGACCACAGAAAAGTCCTATATTTTAGGCCATTCAAATATACAAAGCGAGAATTACCGTCTTCTCCCTATTTCTACAAAACTCCAATGACGCAGCTGGACACAAGGAGCCCCCCCAGTAGAAGCCGAACCACTGCGGCAGCAGGAGGCCCACCTCCGAAACCACACAGCCTGGCACTCAGCTAAATTCATTAGGCTCAAGCTCTGCGCCACATTAATTGATACCACATAGCTCTCAGTTCAGAGATGATGGGTCCCAGCTATCTTCTGCAGAGCTTGGAAAACGCGAGCTGGCACCTGCCAAGAAAGAAAAAAAGGAAAAAAAAAAAGAAGACAACAACTGCAAACTAGTTCTGGTTTTCTGATAGGAGATAACGCCAGCTTAATTTATGGTGCATAGATGTAGCATCACAACAGACTTCTAGGAGTAAAAAAGACCCCCAGACCAAGAAACCCAACCGAAGTGATTCACACACAACACACTACAACCCACCCCTTACCAAAGTCATAAGTGCAAGTCCACCAATAACAAAATTTGGAGAGAATGTGTGTGTATATGTAGAAAGGGAGTATATACAAAATGATCTTGATTTGACAGGTTAGCCCCAAACCTAAACAAGTCACCTTCACAGCATTCAAGTCAAACATAATTCCGCCTTTTTAACTTCACGTTTCGCGTATGACGCCCATCCCCGGGCAGGCACCACGGTGGGGAGGTGTGTTTATTGGGGCCCGGTTCAAGGTTACTCCTTATTTTCTGTTTTTTACTCTTTGTCCTCTTTACTCTTTGTTTGGGCCTTGCCAGAACCCAAACCTTTACGAACAAAAGCCAGTTTCCGCGACGGCGTCAACTGGGAGACCAGGAGCGCCCCTGTATCCCAGCGGGACTCGGCCGGGCGGGCAATGGGGTGCTGCTCCTCAGCGGCCTCCGCACTTCCCTGCCCAACTCCGCCAAAAAATACTCCCCCAAAAAAAGCCGGGACACCCCCAAGGGCCACGTGCAGATCCCGGCCTTGCCTCTAGCACCTCGTGAGCCGTTTCCAGCCTTTTACCCCCAAAATTCA
>VXBO01000068.1:52630-81580 GCA_013400135.1 Rhinoptilus africanus | reverse complement strand
CCGGGGCCATCGGGGCGGCGCAGGGAGGCTTGCGGCCTAGCAGGCTCCGCACCCCTCCCTCACCACAATTCCCCCCCCATAACACCCCTCCAAAAAACCCCACGAATTTCAAAAAATACCACCCCCCCACCCCCTTTCCTCTCCCGCATCCAAACGCACTCGCAGTTTTTTACCAGCGTGGTCAAAGAGGAGCTGGGGAAGGGGCGGGCAGGCAGGAATTTTTCTGGGGGGGGAAAAAAAAAAAAAAAAGTTTGTTCGCACTTTCCAAGGTTTCCTTTCACAGAATCATAGGGGTTGGAAGGGAGCTCTGGAGATCATCCAGTCCAACCCCCTGCCAGAGCAGGGCCACCTTAGAGCAGGTTGCACAGGAACGCGTCCAGGCGGGTCTTGAATGTCTCCAGAGACGGAGACTCCACCACCTCCCTGGGCAGCCTGTGCCAGTGCTCTGCCACCCTCAAGGGAAAGAAGTTCCTCCTCATGTTTAGGTGGAACTTCCTATGCTCAAGTTTGTGCCCGTTACCTCTTGTCCTGTCACTGGGCACCACTGGAAAGGGCCTGGCCCCATCCTTTTGCCTGCCTCATGATGCACGGCAGTAATTTTATTTATAAGGGAGGATGGGAATGTGTTTCAAAAGAACTTCGTATTAGCTGGAACCAGTTTTTCTTTTTTTTTGTTTGTTTGGTTTTCTTTTTTTTTTTTTTTTTAATGGGAATAATTTCAGTTCAGAGACCAACCTCTTGGGTTTTTTAAGAGCGAGGATGAACCAGGCCCAGGGTTTTAGCAGGCAGAATATTCTCCCAAGGGCAGAGAATCGAATCCAGCTCAGCCCAGCACGTACAGGCTCCTTCGGCTGCGCCGTGAAGCACGACCGGCATCAGAAACGGAGTCCAAACACACAGATTTGGCCAGAATAAATTGTTCTCAGCAACTTGCATTTTGCTCCTACCTAATATCCACTGATTGAATACGTTATGAATCATTCAACCTTTTCTTTTTCCAGCTTCAGAAGTTATCCGGGGCCCTTCCTACCCTCTCTGCGGACAACGGAAATGCACTTATATTAATTATGCATTACTAAAGCCATCTAACGCTGAAAGCACCTTCCATTCCTAAACCATTAAAAATAGACCTAGCACTGCTGGTACCAGCAATGCTTTTGCCCGTAAGAGGCTCTTTTGCCTAAATTCCCGTCCCTCTGCCTCACGGAAAGCAGGGGCTGCAGCTTGCCCCGGTGGCTACCAGACCTCAGGTGCTTCAGAGGGAGCAGCGGGGCCTGAGCTGAACCTTATTTGCCTGTTGGGACCAGGTTGCCTTGCTTTGCCTTTCGCCCCGGCTGGGTGGAGACCTGAAAGGGAGACGTTTGAATCCCAGATCCATTCGGCTTCAATATATTACATGAAAAGTCCAGGGCGGGCCACCGAGGGTGGTAGCCATTCCCAGCCCTTGACTGCCTGAGGGTGGTAGCCATTCCCACCCTGGCCTTTAAAGCGGAGCTGCTCACAGATATTTTTCCACTTACCCTTTCGAAACGCAAGCTGAGTTCAGCGGGAACGTACGCCCTCTCACCCCTTCTATTTTAGTGGAAGAAAAAAAGAAAGAAAACCCCAACAAACAGAACACAAACCAAACAAAACCTAAAAAGATAAAAGCTGAAAGTGCCCTGAAGTCGCCACCCCCTCGCGGAAACAAAAAAATAAAGCTTGGCCTTTGGACGGGCGTTTTATTTCAACCAGGGTGTAGCACTACACTTTAAATGTAATAAAATGTTTCTACACCTCCTGAAAAATGTTGTCACTTTTATCTTTCCCGGTCCTCTTTACTCCTCAACATGCCCACCTTATTTTTTTTTGGCTTTAAACCCTACTATGTTGTCAAAAATCCAGCAACTCTGTATCAATAAAGGCAGTAACCCAGATTTGAAGCTTTCTGAAGTGCCTGCTGCATCAGGCCCTCACCTCCAACACCAACCAGGGTCACCTTCGGTCTTCTCCTGCCTGTGGAGCGAGTGGTGGCTGCAGCGGTGGCTTTGGGGAGGGGGGCGCAGGAGGCCAAAGAAAGCCCAGCCCAGTCCCTAGAAAGGCTTCAGCTTTCCACCTCATATCGTACTCGTCTCGAGAAGGGGCCACAGGCAGAATTTACGTCTTCTAGAGGAACACGTGTAGCTGCAATTCTGCAACAGCTCGTCCGTGCGGTGTCGGAGGGGCCGGAGCTGACCCAGCCCAGCGGGGGCACAGAGCACTTTGAGTGGGCATTGCCGGGTCGGGTACAGGACAGGCGGGTGCCACAGATAGGCGGCTCAGCATCCTTAGCCTTACAGCGATGGTGGTAGGTCGCTCCTCAAGGATCTTCACTTTCCCCCCAGCCCCCAGGAGCAGCCCTGCAAAACCCAGCACGTTCCCGCTGGACCACCATTTGCACCCTGGGGAGATGCTTCATTTCCACACTGTCGTCAGCAGCAGCCCAGATCTGTGCCGGATCTGTGTCAGATCTCACGCAGGAGCTGGGGCACACCGGGGCTCCAGGCTCTCCTGCTCCCCTCCAGGCACACAGCTGGAGAGAAGGGTACACACTCTTCAAGGGCAGGTGGGAACAGGGCTCCACTGCAGGTCTTTTCAGGCCGTCATGGGGGCACTGACACCTCCCCTGATGTTTGCTTGCTCTGCCTGTCCCTGCCTGTGTTGACTCCCGACATCCTTGGCAGGCATCAGGATGCCTTCACTTAGTGCCCAGGCAGCTGCTGAGCGATCGAGGAACCTGTCTTTGTCTCTGTTCGGTGTCTGCGATGAGTTTGATCCCTGCTTCCTCACCATGATCCAGTTTGCCTGCTAAATCCTGCATGCGATTTGTGGGAGCAAGAGGGAGCAGGTGGTGGAGGGCTGGGAGCAACAGCATCAGACGGAGCCAAGGCCACCAGTGTCATCTGCTGCACGTTTGCTCGCTCTCCAGGAGCTGGAGAGCCACAGGGGGAGGATGCCCTGCCAGGCTGCTTTGTGCAAAATCCCTGAACGCTGCTTGCTCCCAAATCTCGGATTGAAGGCATTAAATGATTCTTTCTGACAATTTACCCTGTCCCACAATGGAGGCCTGCAGCTGCTGGCAGTCCAAGCCCACACGCCGCCTTGGTCTCCCTCTTGCTCCGTCTCAGCTTCCTACTGCAGGCAGGACAAGCACCACAGCTACTGGAGGGAACCTACAGCAAAACGCCACCAAGCAAAGCAAAAGTCATGCAATAAATATGACAAGGACATCGTGCTATTTCCCAACACAGACCTCTAAAATAGGTGGTGCTACACCACAGGTCTCCAGGGTGTCCGTGGTGCACTTCCTGCAGTCCCCAAGGCAGGAGGCATGGGGAAGACGTGCTGCAGAGGCGGGGGAAGGCGCTGCGGAGGTGGCAGGAGGTGCCATTCACTCTACCCTTGTCACCTCCCGCTCAGAGCCAAGAAAGACTCAGCAGAGGCTGCTGGTGCCTCCTGGCCTGGCTCCAGGGCTGTCCTTGAAGGTACCGACCACTCAAGGACACGCCACGACTGCTTTGCCAAGACCGCTCTCATCACTGCAGCTCTCCTGCCTGGCTCCTGCGTGGTTTCTGCCAGAGGCTGGCTGTCCTCTCCCCTTCAGGACACCATCATAGCTCTGCTTGTCTTGCTCTCACCACAGGTGGTCTTATGCAAGCAAAAAAGAAAAATAAAAAAGAAGCAGTTTGGGGTGGAATTTTTCTGCTCTGGTCAGAAAATAGGCCTCTCCCATGTGAGGGCCAATATCCTCAGACCATCTCTCTTATTTCAATCTGAGGTGTCACTAGTAGATGGCATTTATACATGCATCCTGGGATAAGGCTTTCCCTGGTCAGTGAGGATGGCCATCCAGACCTGGTATGTGCAGGACAATCCCACTGGGAAGATGAAACCCACCTCCCAGCAGTTGCAACCTGCCTCTCTGGAGAGGAGAGGGTGCAGCAGGGACTCTCCATGGGACATATCAGCTGGACCCGATCCGTGCTACCCAGCACCATGAAAGCACCTCCCCACCCAAGCCTGTCACCCATCCTGCCATCTAAAGTGCACCACAAGATCAGTGGTCCTAGGTGTGACCTAAGAGCATGGAGAGCAGGGAAGGGCAAGAAGGGAACTGCTAAAAAGCAGAGGGGCAAGTGCTGGAGGTCCAGTGGCCTGGGCGTGTGATACGAGAGCCAGCGAGCCCCCGTTGCTGTGCTGGGATTTCTGCCACACTTGTGGACGGTCTGCTGGGCTTCGTAGTGCCTCAGCACCTTGCGTTGTGAAACCACAGGCACTTTGATCCCAGTGGCCTACAACCGGTGTATCACCCTGAGGAAAGCCAGCTGAAGAAGAGATTTTCAGGTTAAACCACCCAGGAATGGTGTTGTCTCCTCCAGAGGAGCAAAACAGGGTGCTGTTTGCAGAATCAGGTTAACTTTTGTTTCTGCCCAGTGATGCCATGAGAGAAATGCTAGTCCAGCACTGGTTGGACACCTGCTTCTCCTAGGACTACTGGTTCCAAGTGGGATCTCCGATTTGCATTGGCAGGTTGTTTGAAGTAATAACTTCAAAGGGACTTCCTATTTCTCCGTATTGGTGTGTCTGGCTGTTTGGCTCCCACCCTGTAACTTCCTGCTTGCAGTTCTGTCTGGGAATGCCTCCCGTTTTGCTCTCTCCTACCACCAGTCTTGTCTAGCATTTGGTCTCTTCCCTCGCCCTAGGCAAAGCCACGAGGGATACTGTGCAGTGCGTGGTTCGTAGCATTTCTACTCCCACCATCCTGCCGCCTGCCATACTTGCTCTCTCTGTCAGCTCTTGCTATGTCCTACATGGGACTCAGTGCTGAAGCTCTTGTTCAGACCTGGTTGTAGCAATATACATACAGGTCCAAAGTTCCTCATTATAGGAACTGAATATGCACTCTGTTTTTTTCCCACCTCCGTAACCATTCCTCCTAAGATTGAGGGTCCGTCAACACCTCCTGAGACCCACAGCTTCTCCGCTGAATGTCTCTGCAGTGTAGATCCAGAGCTCAGACAAGCAGGTAACTACAAAGGAAGTCTTAGGGGCAATATGATCTGGCAAAATGAACAATTAGGTGCTTTCCCAACCATACAACCAAAACCACCACACTGATTGGGAAGACGTTCAATGCTGGTTGCAGTATTCCTCCTGCAACGCATGTTGCATATCCAAGAACTGAAATGCACGTGTTGAACCACCAAAGAAACATTACGACTCTACAATATTGGATATCCAAAACCATTCACCAAGCTAAGAAGTTACCTGTGTTAGAACGGGTTTGACATTACTGCTGCGCTGGGAAACACTTTGTGTGGGAATATCGATCATACTTGTATCTGGTGGTTTGGTACAGCTTATGCTAGCTCAGTAAATGATGTAAGCCCAAACCTGCACGAGATGGTTCTGCCAAAACAGAATAGTGAACATTTTGCCACTTTAGCTGTGCCACTTAAGGGTGACATTCTTTTTCAGACTTCTAAGTGATACAGCTGGAAAATCATCACTAAGAAACCAGACTGATGCAGCCTGGTTTGAAAGCTCATGCAGAAGTATGATAAGTATGGATAAATCTACCACAGAGTAAAGCAAATATGTCTTCCTTAGCAATGCATTTGGATTATATACTTAGCACCATCATCTCTTTACTCTCAAGCAGGAGGAAGTTTATCTGTAGACTTGCTATCCTCAACAATGGATGAGGAATCAAACCAGCATTTTTACCATTGGAAAGAACCTTGCATTCTTAAGAGACGCCTTACCTCCCTCTCTTCATGGGTAATACAGAAAATAGGAGCAATTTCCTAAATAAGACCAAGTCAATTGTTTCTGTTGTGCACAAACAAAAAGATTCATGCCTTTTAGTAGATAGCCCGCTATGTAATCTGCCAGGCTGAATTACCCAGAGATACTTTGTTTTGAAAGGAGCGCAGAAATCCTGCAGGTTTAATTGCCAATAAATCAGCATGACCTCCACTCCCTGACACTTTTTTTTTCACAATGATCTTTTCAAGCAGAAAATGAAGAGACTGATTTTTACAGTGTGTGCATACTGCCTTTGGAGAGATAAGAGCAATGACACACACACAGGTTCCTCCATTAAAAGCTATCCTAGATAATGAAGGACTCAATCAATGGTGTGTTCTGTTTGCTTTCTGGTTATTTTCGCCTTGTGTTATGGCGCTCTCTTTTTGTTATGATTAGGAGAGTACTTGCTTGTTTAACAATTGGCTTTCAACTCGTTGTGTCCGTGGATTCTGCAGTACTCAAAATGAATTTGTTTGTGGTTTATTTTTATACTGATGCTTAAAATTTTAAGGCAAATGGCAATAGTTCAAGTTCTGATCTGCGGTTAAATATCTGACTAAGGATGTGGCAGTTTAAAGAGAGCTTGAGCATTTTTAAAAGAAACTATTTTGATTTCAATACAAAACGCTTATTATCGTGCCTCTCAGTAACAAATGTATTATGGTTTTACATTATTATTCAAAAGAAGAGGTATGATTTAAAGCCCAGTGAAAAACCTGAAAGCTAACCCTTCGTCTTACTGCACATTATAGGCTTTACTTCTCCTATCAGCTTTTATTTAGCCCATCTTTAATTCAAATATCTTCAAGTATTTGCACGTGCTCAGCTTCAAAACACCACCTGCGGCAGCTGGTTATTATAATCTCCTCTAACAGATAGGTGGGTCGATACGGGGAGGGACCAAGAGGTGAACAGCACCTCGTCAACGCACGGTGGTGGGCTGGGGCTCAGCAGCTCTGGAATAATCCCAGAAGAGGTTTGCTTTCATCCTGCCATCCTGGTTTTGGCTGAATTAGGAACAGGGCAGAAGAGCTGTGGCTCTGCTGTCGGATGTTTTTGGACTCGCCTTACGCAGGCCAGTGAGCCTGAGGTGACGCCATCCTAACGTTCAGCCCACTAGCAAGAGGAATGCACAAGCTTTGGGGACTCCGATGGCAGTAAGGGCATAGCTCAGACACGAGGGCATAGCTCCCTGGCTCTCCTGCCTCTTCTCCTTCGTTGCCTGTAACATGTAATTCAAGGGATTCCAGACAGGACCCAAACATTGCACATGGAACCGGCACTTCATTCTTATGAAGTTCAAAGTGTTTATAAAAATATATAAAGGGGAAAGAAAAGAAATCAAGACAAGAAGCGGGATGATGGATGTGACAAGCAGGAGTGCCTATTTCTTATAAATATTTCTTACATATATTACACGAAGCAACACTTTCATGCCAAGAGATTGCCACAGAGATATGCCATCACTGGTATCGAAGCTTTGACCCAGGCAGTCCAAGATATCAGTTCCAGTGGCTTCATGGTAAGATGGTATAAGGAGAGCAGTGGTGAGTTCCTGATTCTCTCTGTCTAGGGCCCATATGGTTTGAGACTCCAGGAGCAGTGATAATCATGGTTTTGCAGCCTGGTTCTGTAGGTAAGTTATCCTTTGTCTGAATCTCCCTCCATTCCTGAATGAAGCTGTTTGATAACCTCTTCATACAAGAGAAATGTAAGGCATGTGGTCCTTGTACAAGGCAAATAGCAATGGCTGGTTTGGTACCTGCAAACTAATTCTTTCTTTTGATCTTTTCAAGTGAGCTGAGAAAAGTCACTCTCCCCTGGATGATATTCCAGCACCAAGCTGGAAAACTCACAGCCTGCTCTAGTCAAGGATTTCAAACAGGCTCCCTGGCTGGAAATATTAGGAAGATAATCATCAAAGACCTTGTGTCTGGTTGCTGCACTGCCTCTGACTGCCAAAACCACATTTTTGCAAAACTTTCTTTTCCAGCTAATGACCTCTGAAATCCTTATCACCATGTGTCTGGGGGATGACATGGCTCCTGATAGCTGTTTCTGAGTGGCTGATGTGTATAAATGAAATTAAGGCATACCAAGTAGATAAAAGTATCAACCTGTGACCTTGCCATCACTCAGAATAGAAAAGGCATGGGAGAGAAGGGCGATTGAAGCGGTCGTTGTTATTCTGTAGACAAAAAATACTCTTTCACCTTTTCATTGCCTGGGCAGGGTGTGCTGGGCTGAAGGATCAACCATGTTGAAACTCACGGCTGTGGAATAAAACTTGTTCTCTTCAGTGCACTGACGCTGGGTATAATCTCATGAGCGAGAGCGGGAGATGGATGAAGCCTTGGAAAATAAGCCTGGACTCAGATGTCCTGTTGATTACAGCCTTATTTGGAGAGAAGAAAGACTATCCAGCACCAGCTGGTGCATTTCTCTGTAGCATTCAGCAAGGTGCCTTCCAGTTGATTAAGGGCAGTATAATGGTCACGCAGCATTTTGTTTGGTTGATAATATTCATGTACGCACTGTGGCCAGCAAACCTTATGCCGCTACTGGTCCTGGTTGAGTATGGGAAGTCTTTTCTCTCAAAGCCAGTCCTTTTAGGCACATTCACAATACCCATCGCTCATGGATTATCAAGCTTTTAATCCACTTCACTATCAAAAGCACCAACAGCTGGCTTGCCAGCATTAAACCTGTTGATCGTGGACCTGCTGGGTATCTGAGTCAGTTGTGCTAATAATGACATCCTTTGGGACAGGTGGTGTAGATCTCTACGCAGGCTAATATGTCCTGCTGGGAATGGCCCTTGCGATGCCCTAGTGGCACCTCTAGCTCTTCAGCTGGGTAGTTTTGGCAGCCGCCGCAGCTCAAGCAGGGCTGGGGGGTCTCTCTGCAGCATAGTGCCTCTTAGACACATGTCACCATGGCATCCAAGTATGAGTGGCGGATGGAAGCTCCCTGGGGATGTTTCCAGATGTGAGTGGGAATTTACAACCTGTTGAAAAGCAGCTAAAATGATGGATAGGCTGAACATGGAAAGGACAGAAATCAGTTCTGTGAAGGGTCACATGTGTCTGTGCATGCACATCTAGAAAATGTCCTAATTCCCATCTAAGGCTGGTTTTAGTCAGGAACGAAAGAATAGGAGAAAAATAGTGTTACCAAATTTCTGCATGTTTATTTCAACTTGAAACCTTCATAACAAGAGAGGCTTCTAAGTTTGAAACACAGCAAAGCGACACTGTGAGACAGGTTCTTTGGTTCTTTGGACAGGTTTTTTGAATGCCTGAGCATCAAAGCCAGGTTTGGCTTTGGCTCCAGCTGTGCCATGCCTGCTGCTGTTGTGCATCTCACCCCTCACCCCTCTCCTGTTGTTCCATCCTCCTCCATCTGCCCCTGCCACTTCTGTGTCTCTGTCTTCTTGTCCTCCATTCATATTTGCTCCTGCAGCCGCTTCTTCAGCCTTATTCCCCATTCCGCCACACCAGAACAATTTCAGTCTTTCACATGGTCCTTCTCCTCCCCCAGGTTATTATTGTTGCCTGCCTTTTGGGGCAGGCAAAATGTTGGTGAGCAGACAAATCCAGTCCTTGAACCGCGTGCTTTGTGCAATGAGCACGGTCTGCGTAGAACATGCAACGGAGAGAATCAGCCAAAAAAAATGGTCTGAGATTCAGTTATGAGGCTGGCATTGCCTTAAGTTGGCGGCTTTGACTGGAGCTGCTCAGTGCAGGGATGAGACCACAGAGTTCATTAAAACATCAGGAATTAGCAATGTATATTCCCCACATTCTGTTACTTATTTTTCATTTGTACTTCTAAAAAATGAAATGTTTTGCCCTGGGTGTCAGGGGTGGAAGAGGATTGAATTGGAAATTGTTACTGCAAATCCATCTAATAACTGGGAAGTGCCTGGCGAGGCAGGAGGACAACAAAATGAACAGTGCTGGCTCCCGAGCCTGAATCCAACTGTAGGCAAAGCCAGTTTTAAGAGGCTGGTTTGCACAGAGCTGGTGCTGAGGAGGAAGACTCAACACCATGCCCCGGCATGCTTGCTCTCTGACCCGTGCAGGTCTCGCCCTCATCAGAAGGCACCCTTGGAAAAAAGTTGGGTTTTATGACCAGGATTTCATTTGCTTTTTCTAGTGTAGGACTAGAGTTCAGCCAATGAAGCTGCCGGATGAGTTTTGGAGAGCTGGTGGTGAGTCCTCCGTGCCCATGCCTGGCAGCGGGGTGGTTCTTCACTCTGGCTTTCACTGTCTCTAGATGGCCTGTTGTCCTGATCTTTCTTTCACCTGTAAAATCCCAAATAAGTCAGAATGATATAAAACTTAAAGCTATACAGGAGAGAAAGGTTTTCTCTGTCTCCCACCAGACCCAAGGTTTGAGATGATGATTAAAAGGTGGAATTAACATTCCTTTGATCTTGCTGCTGCCATAGATCAGACTTCCCTAAAACCACCATAATCAAAACACTTATTACTGAACACTACACTTAACAAGTAATTTGGCATTTGTATGTAGCATTGGTTACCTCTCAGTTACTCAGTTACCTCTCAGAGTTTACAACTCTTTCATCATTGCAAGAAATTTTCTCTACGTGCCACTCAAAATATCATCAAAACTGATGTTCCTGAGCTGGACTGTCCTGCGTATTCAAGAATGTTCTCATACAAGTTTTTCAGAAACACTGTGAGTTACTGATTGTATTCCACCTCTAAATTTCTTCGTCTTTTGAAGTTTAGATTATTGTATGTGTGTGTATATATATTTATTTATATACAATGTGTACACACATATTTTATATGTGAATAGATATGTATATTTTTGTATATATATAAATTAACTGTAAGATTATATATAAATGCTGAATATAAATCTACTTTTGTTATAGGTGTGCTTGGAGTCAAGCAAAAGAGAGGGCAATGTTCAGGTTAGAGCATCTGGAGGTACAACAAGGTGAAGAAGAGTAGTAAGAAATGGCTGGGCTCAATCACAGTAATCCTCATTTGAATAAAATTTCCAGGATTTTGCTGAGCATCTGGCTTGGTTGAGGATGACAGAATTTGCCTTAGAGTAAATTCTTTCCTTTCTGGAGTCTGTGAGAACGTCTCCGGTTGGGCACACAAAGTCATAAGCTCCTTCTGCACACCTATTCCCCATGTGCGATAGGGACTGCCCCTGCCAGTGTGACATGGGGGGCTTCCTCTGCCCCTTCCAAGGACGCGGAAGGGACCAGAGGGGAGTTCAGGCTCCAGCACCTTTTCTCCCAGTCAGACTGAGCCTGGGCTCCCAGGATGGTCACTGGAGAACCTTTCAGAGGTCTTTTTCCCCTGGCACAGGCGCAGTTGCTATAAAACCCATCATGAATCATTTGCAGAGAAGTGACTGCAACTGTGACCCCACTCTGCAGAGCACCTGCACTTTTCCTAGCAATCCTGACGGAAAACCTGCATGCTCTGCCTGTTCACTGCACTGCTTCCCATCTCCTTTCTCTGTCGTATCTCTCTTCAAAGTCACTCCAGATTCACAGCAGCATAACTTAGGTCAAAATCAGGCTCTGAGGCACATACCAGCTCTTCACTTCCAGAGATCATTACACTTCATCAACAGAAATCTTTTAGATTTATATTATTCAGAGAGTTACTTGGAAATCACCAGTTTGGTACTACAGCCCACTGGAGGGGCTGTGTCCTGGGCAAAGAGAGAAGAACTTTCTTAGATGGTGTTTGCTGAGTTTCCCAAACTGTAAATGTGTCCAACAGGCACATCTGTGAACAGCTGGTTGGGATCACTGCCTGGACCTGATTCCAGCTGTCCAGAGGACTCATACTTTCTGGCATCTGCATGGGGATAGCCTCTTCCATAGCTGAGGATCCATCTATTTCTATTCAGTGCATACGTAAAAGACGTTGCGTCAACAAAATTGCGCTGTTCACCTTCCACCAGAGAACCTGAGGCCTCCAGCCATTGCAGCTGCCTTGGACAAAACCTGGGGGTGAAGGAAAGCCTCCAGCCCGCACAGAGAACACGCGCTCATCCTGAGAGAGGCAGTGGGGAGATGGGAACCTGATGAGAAACAAAGTAAAGTGCAAATTGTCATTAATGTTTCATGTTACATTGGTATACTTGACACCAGTTCTGGCTCTGACCCCCTTGGTGCACCAGAGAGAAAAACCTCGGACAAACTCAGTTGACTGAGAGAAGTACAAGTTTTAATTAATTAATTATCACAATGAAAAAAAGCTGCATTTAACGCTCTCTGAACTGATGTCTTGCTCAAATTGGATTTGATCTGCAAACACGGAACGAGATCATCAAGTAGACCAAATGAAGGTTATTCCATTGGCATCTCTGAAGCGGTGTGAAACCATGCTTCTTTTTTCCCTCTCTTTACTGCAACTTGGATTTTGGAGTTCAGATGGATTGGGATGAAATTGCTACCCCTTACTTAAGGGTTCACTTGATCCCAGGAAAGATAAGGTATACAAACCAATATACTATACACAATACTACATAACCTAAAGAAGCATTGCACGTGAGTCAATTACAATTAAAGTAGGGTTAGGCTTTTGTGTAGATCTTTGTTCATAGATCTATAAGTATACTCAAAAAAAACAAGTAGTTTTGCTCTGTTAACTTTGAAAGATCATTTCTAATTAATTAAGACGACGAATTTACTTAATGTTTAAGCAGAAATTCGGTCAAATAAAGTGAAAAAATATTTTTGCTGTTATTCACTGTCCCTATATACAAATCTTGAGCCACCAATAAGGCAATCGATCCAAATCAATCACCAACAAACCACTTCATGTTGCCTCAGGATCCACATGAGAAGGCAGCAGTGTTGCCCCAAACCCTACTATTTTGAAGACTAAAGCACAGAAATGCGATAACTTCTCTGCAGAGGCAGGACTTCAGCAAGGGGTAATTTCTGCCTGTGAACCACCATTCAGAGGCTAAGTCTTGCTCCTGAAAGCTACCGATGAGGTGACAAGGCGGCCATGGCTCACTCCAGCCAAAGATCCCTCTGGCCCATCTTTCTGTACCCAGCCGTGGCCATAAGTGGACAGTGGACCGTAAGAGGGCAGGAGCAACACAAGTGTACGTGATCCTTCTGCCCCCTAATATTCTCCCAACCTCTGCTTATGTTCAGTTCAGGGGCTTCCTGAGCCTGGTGCACTTTGTCTTTTGATAGCCAAAAGGTCTCTCCTCCAAGCACTTTTCCATCTTCTCTTTGAACTCATAAAAACATCTTGCATCCAAGCACCACCCTTTAGGAAAGACTTCCTAAGGTCTATCACGTCTTTCATGGAGCACCACCTCCTTTTATCTTGAACCTGGTTTAGTTGTTTATCTACATACAATTTGGTAGTGTTTGAGTAAAGGTCACCCTGTTCATTGTACAAAATTCCAACATCTTTCTTTGGAAAGACCATATCTATATGACAAATGCTGGCCAGTTCTCCAATTAGACAGAAAATAAAGTAGTCTGAATGATCCGAACCAAACTTTTGCTTTTTAACAAAGGGAGGCTAGGATGAATTGCTCAAGAGATGAAGGCGGGTGGCCATGCCAGGAATCTCTTTGGTGACGAGAAAGGTGGCCCCACATCATGGGTCCGCGACCAGATGGGGACATCCGGCCAGCAAGTGAGGAGCAGCCAGGGATGGGAATGGAGTGCATGGGGGTCCTGGAAGCAAGGCAACGAGTGCACCCAAGGCCCTGGCAGCCAACAGCAAAGGTCCGACACACTGCTTAGGAGTTTTTGGCTCATTTTCCAGTTCCAGGAGGAAGAAGGCTGTGGCAGGAAAGTAGGAATTAATCTTCTGGCTCGTTCTCAAAGTCCAGTCTGTTCCGCAATTCTGATGCAGGCTAGTATTGGATGCTTCCCAGGGCGTAGAAAAATCTACATTTCTCATCCCAACACCAGGAGTTAAACACTGGCTTCCAGGAGGCCATTCAAGAGCTTTTTCAACTTTATTCTCATTTGATTTAGCAATAACAATAGAAACGCTGGATATTCTTGATCGCGCCCGCTCCCTTTTGAAAATCCATGGCAATAGGAAAGCGGAACTGGAAATGATTCATGTGGCTAAGATCTGCAGAACAGAGGTGAACTGTTGGCTGAGCCAACACAGGCTCGTACAGATAACTTAGAGTTTTGTGGGCAGGAAAATCTTTTCATCTGAGAAAGAGAAAGACCCCCCCAAAAGGCATTGCCAAACCTTTCTTAACTTCCCAATCACATAGCTGAGTTTACACCACCCACGTTATTTATTGGCGGCGTGCTTGACAAGTGGTTACAGTGAGGAATACTAATTGAAGGTGGCAGTAAATTTCAGGAAGAGAAGCAATGCATTTTCCAATTAATATTATTTGCAGCCTTACCTAGACACTTTGGCCTGCTCATATGGAGATTTGTACAGCAAATCATTTACTTTGTCTATACATTTGTTTGATCATTTCAAATATATAAAAGAAATACTCCTGTTGCATTTTCTGCTAAATCCGAATGGTATTTTCATAAGCTAATCGCACCTTTCTATGCTTGCTTGCTTTCTGATTTCTGTGTCAGCTTTATATGAGGTGGGAAGGGAATAATATCACTTGCTTTGACCCCACAGCCAGTTTCCAAAGAGACATATAGATACCGCTCAGTGAGAATAAAGACAAATAGCTATTAAGCTGTCTGCTACCGTTCTGCCAGGAACGTTTTTATTGGCATACCAAATGTTTCTGACTCTCAAGTCAGCTGTAGCTGTACTCATTGTTTTTCACAGCTTCCCAAAAGCGAATGCCACAGCAGTCAGGGCTGGAAGCTGCTGGGAGCCAGCGACTGCTTCGGGATGGCTCTGATTTGGGGAAGCAGGAGATAAATTGGCCAGTCAAATGGTCAGTGTTACAGAGGCTGCAGAAGCGTGGATCAAAGCCTCATCCACTCTGCATCATCACCTCAAACTGAGATCAACGTGGAATAGATTGATAAGGGCACAGAAAAATCGATCCACAGTATGCCATAAAAACCTATTGGCATGTGCGAGGGCACGTGTGATGTGGTGTTTCACAAAATTGCAGCTATGCAAAACAGCAGATTCCTCTGCCTTATGTAATCATTGCATTGGCATTCACTGCAATATTTTAAATTTTCAAAGCACGGCTAAGCTAGCAGGGGTTGTAGGAGTCCACATCGAACCACAAAATTACATGTGAGTGATGTTCTATCATATGTGAATATCGGCACTATGCAATGACGTGAAAAAACTTTTCAACGTTTAAATTAAATATACTTTAATTAAAATTAATCACGGCAATGATCTCAAACTGGATGCAATCATAGCTGAGGACTTTGTTTAAAAAATGAGGTGAAAGTTCAAAGAACAGCCCTGAGTTTTTAACCACTGGAGTTGTCCTTTTGCTTGTTTTTACAATCAGATTTTTGGATTCTCAGGAAGTCCCTAAAAACCGCATTGTTGCTGATTATATATAAAAAATAAAATTATTCATTATTTATTTGAGGCTTTGAGCAGCCTAGTGGGAGGTCTCCCTATCCATGGCAGGGTGGTTGGAACTAGACGATCTTTAAGGTCCCTTCCAACCTAAACCATTCTATGATTCTGCGATTCTATGATTGTGTTTCTACTGAGTCCAACTGCAAAGTTTCCATTTGCCATCAAATTCAGCGTCTTGGATTTGTATGTGTGATACCCCCTGAGGGCAGGGGGCCTGGCTAACTCACAGCAAGGTCAGCCTTATTTTCCTTTGTGTACCTGTCTGTCATTTCAGGGTCACGCTTACGGCGGTGCTTCTACCGGGGAGATTGTGTTGGCACAGCCACGCTGTCATCCTCCGCTGCCCTGTGGGTTGAAATCAGGCCTGATACACGTCGATAGTGCTGACGTTACGCCTGGTTTGTCGCACGCAAGTAACTCTGCTCTGCCCATTGAAATGATCTCTCAGAATGACATTTCTGGACTCTTTATTTAAGTTTGTCATCCATGGAAGGGGTAAGTAATGGAAGCTGGGAGACAGATGTGCGGCTGATACAAACACAAATCCTTCTAATGAGCTCAGCGGAGCTGAACTAGTTACATCAGCAGAAAAAATGTCTCTTTCTTCCCAGGTCAGAAATTGAGACCCGCAGCTTGGCTCGCCCATACCCAGCCTGAGTCCTTTCCTTTCTTCCCAGAAACACAATTTCTGTATTTCCAGAAAGGGAACAGTGAAGGTGCTTGGCCTAAAGGAAGAGCTGGGGATTTGGCTGCCCAGCGGACGGGAGCTCGAGTGCCAAAGAGAGGAATGATGTTTGTTATACACCTTGATGGCTGCTTGGTTTCTTCCCGGGCATCGGAGTGGCCCAATGTGTCAGAGTTCGAGGGGCTGACCTGGTCACCTTATGTACAGCAAGGATGCGCGTTCCTGACACTGGGAGTTGACGTGCCCCAAAGCCAAGCGCTGCAACGCTTGTGTGAGCAGACAGAGCACAGTCCNGATGCAGACCAGGATGCAGTTGGCTTTCTGGGCTGCAAAATTAGCTTCCTTTTATTTATCCAGGAAACATCAGGATGACACAAGTCCCATGATTTTGCCACTTACAGCTGCCTTCTGGTTACCGTAGCGGGGGACATTCTTTGTTTTGTTTCTTCTGAATTTCCCTGCTCCCTTTTCCCATGTCTTGTACAACATTGTGATGGCTGTCAGCATTTAATGAGTTACAAGAAATCGAAAGGGTAAGCTTTTCCCCATGAGAATTAAACCAGAACAAGCCAAAGGATCGTATACGGGGGGGCAGAAGGACTCCTGAAACACCTCTGGGGCAGTGTTTCATTAACTTTTTGAACTAAAACACTTATTCACATTTAAACTGAAGTTGCAGACTTCAGGCAGCCAAATTTTCCTCCCAGTTACATGACCGTACAGCTGCTCCACCCAGCCACCTTCAGGCTGCTCAGGTGAAGACTTCCATCTGTGGCCAAAGCCACACTTTGAAACCAGTCTTTGGTGGAGCACGTGAGCCGGACAAGACGGCTCGGCAGGGGCTTCCTCCTTGTTTTGAAGTTTCTCAGGATGAATTTAACAGCAGCGAAGAGCTCCATGGGAAGCTCAGCCTGACTAAAGGCTGAGAGCAAATCGTTGTCTTTGATCTAGATGGGGTCCCGTGTAGACACGAACACACAACCGCTGTGAAACACAGGTCACAGAGACGGGAGGGCAGTGGGGCTGCCTTTCTTGGTGGCAGACGATGCAGGATTAAAGTATGCGTGAAACCGCAGACTGAGAGCTTGTCTTTCTCGTTACTAGGCAGAGCTTCAGGTTGAAAGGTTAAAACCTGCCCCAGCGGTCACCTCGAGGGCAAACAGATATCGCACACCATAACGTGCTCCTCAGCACTCTTGCCACAAGCACTTTGCTGTTCGCCTCTGGCCCCTCAAATCCAGCTCGGTCTCAGGGTGATCGAGCACACGCAGTGTCAGCCTCCCACCAGAAGCTACAAGGGCAAGAAAAATGCTCTGCCACTGGTGGAGCAACGCTGGCAAAATAGCCCCCGACACACGCACAACTCACAGCAGCTGTAGTCTTTTTACTATATTAATTACAATGATTGTGGGATTTAGCTCTCCAGGAAGATTAGTTTTTAGCATTATAGGCGCTCTCTCTAGTGCAGTCTTTGCTGACAAAATCCTACCAACAAAAATGTCTATACAGTAGCCTTTAGTCACTCCTGGGTCCTGGTTTTAAGATGCGGATGCAAATGTGCTGGTTTTATTAACCGAAGAAATCTGATCTTTCTGCTCCTCATGTATTAGACAGCTCCTCGCACATCCTCTTATTCATATTAATTTCTTCCCAGCTTTAAATGTTTTCCCAGCTGCTAAGCCAACCCTTACATTTATGACAATACAGACCTTAAATCTGTATCAACTGACATAAGCAAATTCAGATATTCATCTTGAAAGCGGATTTTAAGCCATGACCACAGAAGCAAGGGCATTTGTTTATCACCGCTGTGGTTATTAGTAATGCTGCGTTTGCTTGAAAAATACAAGATTCTTTTAAGTAAATTCTATTGGCATTCGCTAAGATGTGTGTTACTGTAGATAGCACATTTTCAACACGTGTATTCTCAGTAATGACTGCAACAGTGAAACTGTTTTTCATGTTTTTACTGACGTGATAATTGGTTTAAACATTGCAAAGTATGGGACGTGAGAAATTGCTGCTGTTATATTCCTAAAAAGCTCTTCTTGCTGTTTCCATAACACAAGGGAAAGTCATAATTAATGTAATTTGCAAAGATGTTATTACATTAGTTGTGCCACACAAATCAAACAAGGCAAACAACTGGTTGAAAGTGTTCTCAATATCCATCACACATTTTGTGCAATGAAAGTGAAACTTCTGTAGCTGCCAGTTAAAAAACCCTTAATCACTTTCTGTAGTGGCACTTCACAATAAAGCCAGAGGAAGGAGTTGGATTTGATTCCCTGTGAGAAAGGTGAGCAGGGAGAATGATGACAAAAATCGATTTTTTTTACAAATAAACAGCCACTTGCAGGAGACAGAATTGGAATCAGAGTATCACAACATTTAAGTTGACACGAGGCTTTATAACAATCTTGATAGGACTGTGAAGACTTTAAGCAAAGGAGCCAGCTTCACCCGTGCTGTACCTCCAGAGGTGCAATGAAGCCACCGAGATACTTCACAGAAGGAATGAAGCCCACTGTCTTCCCCCGCCCCAAGAGTTACATCTTGCAGACTTTGAGCTAGATTTTGAGCATTTTCCCTGCATTTTAAGCAGATAAGCAGCTGGCACAAACACAGCAATGCTGCTGACTTCCACCCATGCAGCTCGGGTATCTCGTGTCCAGCTCACTCAGGCTCAGCATACGCCTCCAGGTGCCACCCTCATTCCTGGTTTAGTTTTGAGGTTGGTTTTATACAGGACTTGTCCTTCCATAGTAATGTGCTCCTCCTAAATACTGCAGCTGGAGCTCACAAGCTTCTCCAGCAGTCGGTGGCTGCAGATTGTGGCGCAGATCCCAGCTGGTGAGAGGTGGCAGGCACAGGTGGCACTGCCAGCCTGCCTTGCTGCTGTTTTCTTATTTTATTTTTTTTTTTTACCCCTCAAAACCTTCAAATGACAAGGTTTGGACTAACCAGAAACCACCTCTCTTGTAGTGGTGGGGTAGAAGAGTGAGTCGCTTCAACTCGATGGCAGTGCTGAGGAAAGCTGGTGCATGAGCCGCAGCCCCATCCTGTATCCAGACAAGTCTTTGGAGAGCTGTCCCAATCCATGTGCAAACAACATTGTCCCCAGGACCCACATTTCCAGTAGCCGCAAGGAAGGAGCCGACATGGGAACCCCACCTGCCAGCAGCTATTTTTTCCTTCCAGCGCAGATGAAACACAGCAGACAAGGGGAGGAAAACAGTTTAATGTTTAGTAATCAGTGAGGTATCAAACGCACCAGAAAGAGAGAAACAAAATGCCTTAATTGTTGAAAAAAGCAGTGGTAGGGGTTGCTTCAGGGGTCTTTTGTTCACCAGCTAGAGAGGTAAGGCACAGACACAGAACTGGACGCAGATGGACGATTCCTGCACTTTACTCACCCACACAACAGTAAAACTGCTGTTGTGTTTTCTCCACTAAATGGGACAAAGTTTGTAAGAAGAGATTATGTCTTTTGTTAAAGTGACCGCTCATGCAGGAAGGAAATTATCCATGGCTTCGGGTGCACAAGCCTTTTTCCTAGTCATGAGGAGAACTTTAGAGTAAGGTGCCCGAAGCACACCCACAAACACAAGACGTCTGCGCTTAGCGACAGGACAGTCGTGCCCAGCCTGAGGTTTCTGCACAAGGGACGCGTCTCTCTGCCCTTTACCATTGCTCCTGCTCGCAAAACCAGCACTCAAGAGCACGCTTTTCAATAACGCGCCACTCTCAGAAGCAATCTGACTACACATTATCAATTACCGCTGCAAAGGGAAAGGGACCTCCAAAGTTTTAGGGATTCAGGAAAAGACAGCTCTGCCGCAGCTTCTCAATTAACTGCCCTAAAAGAAGAAACAGGATGTGCTAATAATATACCCAAACTCGAATGCCAGACCTGGGAACTTTCCGTGCAGATACCCTGGTTAGATCCTCCGGAGACAGCAACTGGCCCACTTCATGAGCACAAATAGCACATCTTGGGAAAGGACCCCAGAGGCATCATCAGTGTTCTGTATTTTACTCACACAGAGAAATATTATTATTAATAGGTCTCTGAAATGTCTCAAAATGCAGTGTGCCATTCCTGAAGTGCTAAACCCAAAGTTGAAATGGTTCTGATGTTCTGCTTGTTCAAGTATTTCAGAAATTGAGCTCCTCATGCTCTTGGTATTGCACATAAACTATTCACAACAATCTGACTAAAACCACATCGCTGACAGATTTCCATTTCTTTGAACTTGTAAACCTGCAGGAATGTTCTACCAGTGAAAGAGCATTGTGGCTGGAGAGAGGCAGAGGATGCCGTTCCTTGGTCACTGTTTATCAGTGTGATGGTGGATGCTGATATATAAAGATAACCTCAGCTGAGTGATTTTCATGGAGAATATTTCAACATCTGCATTTTTTACCTGCCTCTGTAGCATCTCTACTCAAACCCAGCACTGTCAGGGTTTCATAGCGGAGGGTGTCGTGGCGCGTACTCAAAGCCTGAAAACGAGCAAGGAGGGAACGTCCTGTCGAAAAGATGCTTTCTTCTAAATCCTGACTAGTGGCAGTTGCCTCACATCTAGTTTACAGCTCGTCTGATGTAATTGGGGATACTGTTATTGTTCCCACAAGTGATCTAACATCTGCTCAGCTCCTGCGTGCGCAAAGTCTTGTCACGGTGAGTACTGCGGCCCTGGGTGCAGAAGTATCTCCTTCACCCCCTTACATCTGCAGCCTCCAGTGCTTCCTGGGATGCCCGGCTGGGGAGGCGGGTAAATAAAAGGAGACAGAGCCTGCTTGCGGCCCAGGTATTGTTCTGGGCAAAGCTTGCATGTGTACGCACAGGTATTGTGTGCCGCAGTCTTTATCAAAAAGCCGGTGTGACTCTTGGCATCTCCCATCCCTACAGGGCCATGGCAGGAGTGGGCACGGGTAGTCGCGCTGAGGGACGTGAAGGAGCGAAGGAACTTGACCTGCCTCTTACATCTGCGATGCAAATGTGCTGTGCTTGACACGTAGTGGAAAGTGAAGCCTATTTCTCTCTCTGGTGCTGTGACAGGCACAAGCACGCACAGTTAAAGCACAGAGGAAAATATCAGGCAGGCAGTGGGGGATACAGACATTCACCTCCATGTGAAAGCAAACTGTGCCAGTCTGCACTGCCTGCAAGGATGGGACTGCTGAGACATCTAGGAAAGCATTATCTACCCCAGAGCAATAAACAGCGTTTTGTTTCACTTTATTTTTAGCTTGGTTCTCTTCTTCCTCCCCACATCTGAGCCCTTCAGCTCAAGGCAAAGGTCCAAGAACAATAGTGTTTCGAGCCAAGGACTAAGCTCGCAATCGGAAAACCAGGGCCTAGATATAACAGGCTGCTCTATTTACTAACACAGCACATAAACCCAAACCAAACCAAAATAACCTACTTCAATATTTTTGCTTCATACAGCAAGGAAAGCAAGTCTCCCTTGCACTCAGCTCTGATGTACTGCCATCAGGAATACCCTGAGATGTTGGACGAAATTTATATAAAACACTGAAACCTTTGTGCATGTGTTCTTGCTATAAATTTGAACCTCAAATGGGAATGTGATTTGAATTTAAACACTTAAAGCTGTGGCCTTAACAGTAGGCACTTTTGTATATTCATCCTCCTGCCACTGTCCTCAATCTCCCATGGTCTTGAATGACCTGTTGTTTTTAGACAATTAGCTTCTTGTCTGCAGAAGAGCAGTTTGGCTCTATCCCTTCCATTGTCTGTTATGTCCAGCGAGGAAAGGGGTGGGGGGGGTGCGGAGAGAGAAAAAAATGAAAAAAAGAGAAAGACAGATTTCAATCAAAAGCACTACATTGATAAGGGATTAATAACGGCCTGCCTTGTGATCAGATGAAACCTAACAATCAGCCTGAATGCCTTATATTTCATTAGCAAAAGCCATGACTGCCTAGGTCGCTCCGAGCAGCAGCAGCTCCCAGTGGTACCTGGTGCTGGCGGGTTTGCTCTCCAGCAGATCCTGCTTCGGCCAACTCATTTTAGGGCCAGGAATTTGTCAAGCTAATTGAGTAAGATGAGAACGGTGTTTAACAGGCACAATTAATGCCGAAGACACAAACATCTCTTTCCTAAACGCACACAACAGAACCAGTGATAGAGAACTTCAGGAAGAAGCAGGTAGTCTGGTGAGCACTGTTTTCTCGTGCTTTAAATGTTCCAGTATTTTTTAATGCTTGAAGTTTTAAGAGCCGGATCTCCCACTAGGGTGAGGGACCCAAGTGATGCCAGACGGAGCAGAGAACGGCAAATATGGGGCAGATGTGCATTATGGGGGTAACACAGCAGGTTGGGGGCAGGTTTGGGGGTACGCAAGGCAGGGGGAAGGCAATGTCCCTGGCACACCTTGGTGCTTCTCAGGGTACCCAAATAGTTCCCCACTTCAGCTGATGCCAGCAGAAGCACCACCACACACAAGGAAGCCACTTTCACAATGGGGGCGATGCTCAGAGACTCCAAAGAGAATTAAATTGCCATACCATCCATCAGGATGGATCCACCTACGTCTCTACGGATGTGTGATTCACGCCATGAATTAACTCCATAGTGAACCCATTCCCGCTGATGCAGACAACAGGTGCTGTACCCAAAACAGTCAGTCATCCTTTATCCTGCTCTTCACAGAGGTAATTCAGTGCTTAAGTTCCTGTCACTGTGCTTTGTTACATTTATTTCATTCATATTTTTACAACCACACATATACTTTATCTGGGCTAGTGCCAGGGAGTCACCAAAGGGAAGGAATACTTGTTAGGTCTATTTGCCATCTTTGATGTCCTGTTATGTCCAGGGGAAGGGACAAAGTGGCACATCCCTATGCCACTTCAGGCTGCCACGATAAAACACACAGAGGTGCTGTGTGGATATCACTGGTCAATATAGGCTTGTTACATTCTTGGGAAATAAAACCACCAGATAACAGTTAGGGGCGATAACAGCTTTCTCCTGCCTTTTGTTGGCTCCTCCTCAGCCTCTTGCACATTTTGCTGTGAGGAATAACAGCTTGTGCCAACCGCTGCCGCTGTCAGGACACTTCTTAGTGACAAGCCTGTCTGTCACCACTTTTCTCAGCTAGAGAATAGTTTAGTCCCAAAGTCCTCTCTGCAGCTGAAACGGGGTCTCTTCCAGATACCCACCTAAGGTGCATACCTGTTAAAATCTGCGACAGAAAAGCAGCACAGAGCCCCTGGTACTTCCACGAGGCATTGCCCACATGCGTGCACATGGACCGCTGTTAGCGCGCATCTTGGGCAAGCCAGGCCCACCACGCACAAAACAAAGAGGCACCCTTCTTTGCATAGGAGTCAGGATTTCCAGGAATCTGGCAGATTACCAGGAAAAGCTGGAGGATGTAAGAATACCGGTAGAAGTTATAATCCAAAGCATCTGAGGGGGCTGAGGGAGGGACGATACTTCAAGAGCGGTACTTTAGGTGCAGGTGACCACACAAACCAAATCACACAACTGAAAAACCAGTGCAAGCTCAGAGAGCGCTAGCAGAAATACAAACGTCCTAAATGCAAGGCCATGCTGTCCCTTGTAACTCACAGGATGGAGAGATGTCAAGCAGGGCAGCAACTAGCACACAGCTTGTTTTCTGTCACCTGGCTTAGTCCCCCCAGCAATGCGAGACTCTCTGCAACCATTAAAACTTCCTACTGGTTCCAGCCTTACCCACCTCTAATGCATCTAAACACTCATTTTGTCACTTCTGTTGCTTCAAGTTTCCACTGTCCCTCCCAGTGCATTCCCTTCAGAGCAGAGAAAGTCCCATCCCCTGCCTAAATCAGCCCTGACACCATTCATTCAACAGCCAGGACCCATCTCAGCTATGCACAGAAGTGTCCAGGGATAGGTATGGGTGACATCGTAGTTGATACAGCAATTTTCATGGCAACAGTTTCCCACCGTGGCAGGGGTCACACAGTCAGAGTTCCCAACACATCCTACAGTGATACCCATTTTCTGATTAAACACCTTCACCTCCTCTGGAAAGTGAAATAGAAGAACTAATGCATTTGGTTCTTCAATCGGGTTGAATTTGTTAAATGCAATGCAAAGGATTCACGAGGCTCATGAGAACAACTGAAGAAGTGAGAGTTTATCAGACTCTCATCTGCAGTTGTCCCGCAGCCAGCGAGTAATCCACACGTGCAACATCTTGCCTGAGGGCATCCAAAGGACCCCCTGTGACCACTGCGCTGTGAATGTTTAAGGTTTTTGCTGGATGACTTGGCCACCTACAACTCCAAAGTGCACACTCTGTTATGGGAGACAATAGTCTGTATTTCACCTATATGGTTTGTTAAGCTCAGGAAGTCACAAAGCAACGCTGACCATTCCTTAAGCAGAAGCAGGGTCACATTTTTCCACCCCACATCGTGCATGCACTACCCTTAGCGGCAGCTCATCTTTTGGACGAGGAGAAACAGTGGTATCTTGGTGACACAGCTCTAGCCCACGAAGAGCCCGACAGGATTTTCTAAACACGACATCACAGATGTTTCACCAAGCTCCTGTTCACCATCTGCTCCAAGCGACACCACCGGTTTTCCTTTCGAAAGGTCGAACGCGGCGTCGGTGGGGAGACTAATGCCACTTTCACATGCTTAGCTGCAGCTGCGCGGTGCTTGGTTACGCCGGGACACGCACACAGCAGCCACCACGCGCCGGCTCCTCGTTATGGTAATCAGCCATCTGCCAGAAGGCAGCCCGGCAGAGCCGGCAGCAGGAGCAAGCGGAGCTGATCCAAGGCAGCCTTGTGAAACTGGGGGAAATAAAGGCACGAGCTCTTGTCCGGCAGGAGGGGGCACAGCTTCACGCCATGCTCCCAAGGTTAGCCTCCTCTCTTTGAAGGTATGTCGTCTGCTGGGTTCATACAAATGTACCTGTCATGGATGATCATTCCATATGGGAAATAGAGACACTGTTTTTCCAAGTATGCATTAATCATACTCTATATTACAGGAGACAGTAAACACCTTGTGTTATATATAATCAAGTATTTCAAAATAAGGCATATCCACGCCTTCAGACCATATCACAGTATTTATTCCGACACTAACCCGCCTTGTCACATGAGGTGTTTTAACTATATCTGTAAAAATATACCCGTTTCATAGTCTGACAGTGTATACTGGCAGCATGTCCTATTATTAAGGCTACATTCCAACCTCATCTGTAACCATTTACTTCACTGGTTCCTAAGCATTGACATAACGGTTCTACTCAGGCAGCAATTTTTTTGTATTTAGCCTCTTTTTAGAAACTGGAGTTTTCATTGGAGGTTTTTTGTTGTGTTTTTTTGTTTTGTTTTGAGTTCTTAGCAGAAGTTTTAAAACTTTAAAAAGTCTGAAGAAACATTGCTATATATATATGTTGAATAAGCATGCTCTAAGCAATAGATTCTGCTCACTGTAGGATGTGCAATATGATTAAGGCATGATATCATGATTTACTATACTACTATATAGTTCATATATTTAAAATAAGAAGAACAGAAAGGTAAGAGCAGCCTGGAGTGAATGTTTAGGCATGAACTCTGTAAGACTCAGTACAAGGGAAGTTCGGCTAACACAGATCCCGGGGATGGGGCACAGATGGAGCATCAGGCAAGGAGTGCCTGGGGTAACCGTCACTGGATGCTCCCGCAAGAGCCACCATCATCCAGCCCTTGCCATCCCACTAGCTACAACCAGCCTCGGCTCCCTGAGCCTCAGCACTGCCAGTGCTACAGCTGAGAAGGTAACTGCTCAACAGATTCCGTATTGCCTTTCACTTACAACTTTAATGAAGTTTTTCAAAAGTCTTTGCGGTTCAGCTGAGAAGTGAACGGGGAACGCCTAGAGGAAGCTCAGACACCTCGGCACGTTTATTAATCTGTCACAGTGAACACGTCTCCTTTAGAGCACACAGCTCCTTTCCAAACCAAGCCAACCAGCAGCTCCCAACACTAAGGATTTTCTTCTGCTCACCAATAAATTCTGAAATAATTTGTGTATCTTAAAGGAGAATATATCTAGGCTTCAGAAGAAGTGACAGTGAGGATGATTGGAAGAAGCATAAGGAAACTCTAGAGACACCAGTGTGAGGATCCTCACTTCCTTCAGTGGAAAGAAAGCCTTCCAAACTTAGGAAGATAAGACTCTTTGCTTATACCTATGTCTGCAGTGGGGACCTTGGGTAGAAGACAGCATGGAATTATGTCTCTGTTATTTCCACGATATTTACTGTTGCACAGCGCTCAGTTGTGCTCAGGTTATTTGTCATGGGCTGAGGCTGTTGTGGAGCTTTTCACGCAAAGAGAAGACTGCAAGATCTCAAGCCCAAGGATACCTACCCAGATGTTTCAAGATACTCCTCTCCTTCTGTGTTTGAGGTTACTGGCACAGATGCCACTGTCATCTTTTCCAAGACCCTGTTAATTTTTAGGGTATTGCAATAGCGTAGCTTTATATTCCTATTTTCTATTTCAGTATCTAAGGAGCAGAGAGATCAGATCCATGTCCATGGCGGGGGAGGGTGGTTTGGGGCATATAACTCCCTTCAACATAGAGCTGAAGATTAAGGCTCCTAAAAGCTAAGAGTTACCAAGGCAGATCTGTCTAAATAAACTTCAAGAAACAAACCAATGCCCAACAACGCAGGCAATAACATTTTTGTCTGTATATTTTCCCAGCTCTGGAAGTGGTTGGGGATTTACTACCTCACTTTGGAAGATGGACTACACAGCTCAAATGAAGCAGTAATGGAGCATTAACAGAATTAGTGCGCTGAAAGTGCTTCGTAGGCTGGAGTTAGACATTTTCATCCGGGATGATGGGATCACTTTCCTGCAGTAATTAGTGGAGCAGCTGACATTAACTCCGTAAGTGACCTGCTTGTTGCCACCACTGTGATTCAAAATTAGATTAGCAGCCCCCCTACAGGTGTGGCGTGCAGTATGGAGGTTAAAAGCACACAAAATGCTGTGCTGATTCAAAATGAACCGAACTGCATCAAAAGGATTACACAGCACTTGGATCAGCCGCATGCAGCGAGGACTTGGGAGAGATCATATAGCCCCAGGGAAGGGAGGGGAGGTGTCGATACAACTAACAGTTCTTGCTAAGTATGGGAATATTTATTCCCAGTTCCTCATGAAATTTACAGTGGCCACAGGTTGCACATGTGCTGTGTTCAAAAGCAACAGATAAAAATAAATTTAAAAAAAAAAAAGAGATCTGTGCTTAAATAAATCAAAAAACAAAAAATTTCCAATGGGGGGGGGGGGGGGGTTGCTGTAAAAACATAGTGAGAACACCAAAAGAATTGGCATCTCTCACAATTATATTACACATCTTGCAGTATTTGGTGGTTTGAAGTGGTGATCCAAAGCTTCCAGTTTTCATCTAAAAGATAAGTTTTTAGCTCTCATGGTTGCAGACAAAGCATTAAGTGACCCAAATGTATCCAAAGGACTTGTTAAAAACCCAGACAAAATAAAACCATCTCTAATATCTTAAAAACAGGCTCATGATTTCCAAGCTACTCCCAAGATGCTGTAGAAGCCTGGCAAAATTTATAACACTTCATTTTATCTTTTTTTTCCCCGATTTTGCTGTTACACATAAGACCTAAAGCACGGGGCGTGTGTGTATGTGTGTGTATTAAATAAAAACTAAGAAGTCAAGTAACATCTTCTAGGGCTGCATCCTTTAACTTTGTCCATGACTCCATCACGATTGAGTCAACTGGAAAAAAAAAGAAAAAATGAACCCAGGAAAATAATAGACAATTTTTAAAGCAAGGCAGTGCTCCAGACCAGCTGGGGGCACAAGCACAGGAACAGTTTAGGAGAGAAAGATGCCGTGCCATCCAGGAGCAGGGGACGGTGGTGTGGTCTGTGAGCACTGCCAAGAGCAGTAACACCTTAAGCCAGTGCTGCTGCTGAGCATGTGGCAGAATCTAGGCACAAACTTGGGTTAAAGCTTGCAGGAGAAAGCCTCTTGTAACTGGGAAAGGAAAAGAAGATGGGTATACTGGGAAGCGAGACAATAAGGCAAGGGACAGAAGAGGGAAAACAGGAGCCAGCTGGGAGAAAGTGAAGAGAAAATTTAGTAGCAGTGAGGTTAAAAGAAAAAAATAAATAGGAAAAGCATCTCTGAGTGAACCAAACTGGGTACTTTTACAGAGCATAGGCTCCTGATTGAATAATTAGAAGGATGTGTCTTGATCATAATAATTTTACCCAAATTCTAAGTGTCTCTACGGAAGCCATAGGGCTTCAAGCACATAGATGTCAAACTGTGTTTCTCTGAATTCAGATTTCTCGGATGGATTCTGGATAACTTAGGACATGCAAAAGATGCACTGCCATAGGATAGAAAAGGTTGGTTTCTATGAGAAGCTGCTTGAAGCTTCCCCCATCCAACAAAGCCAACACCAGCCCAGCTGCTGGCCGAGGCAGAGCCCGTCAGCCATGTATATGTTAATATATTGAAGAAGGTTAAAAAAAAAACCCCCGAGTGGCAACAGCCAGAAGAGAGGAGAGAGAATATGCAAGAGTAACAACCCTGCAGTGAAGGAGGAGGTGCTCCAGGCACCAGAGCAGAGATTCCCCTGCGGCCCGTGGTGAAGACCATGGTGAGGCAGGCTGTCCCCTGCAGCCCATGGAGGTTAGTGGTGGAGCAGATATCCACCTGCAGCCCATGGAGGAACCCACACCATAGTAGTTGGGAAGTAGAGAAAATTGTGAGTGAAGTTGAGCCCACAAAGAAGGGAGGGCTGGGGAGATTTAGCTTTTAGTTCTCATTACTCCAACTGGATTGGTAATAAATTAATTTTCCCTGACTCAAGGCTGTTTTGCCCAGCAA
>VXBO01000068.1:1461-50519 GCA_013400135.1 Rhinoptilus africanus | reverse complement strand
GACAGGCACAACCTGCCTTTCATGAACCCATGCTGATGGGTTGATCATCATCTGGTAGTGGTTCCTCTCCCATTGAGATAGTCAGAAATGACACACTTCCCCAGCATATTTTCTACAAAGTCTGTCACAGCTGTAATCGCCACATACATGACATGCGACACTAAATAAATGAGAATGAAGGCTAAGAAACTCTTAAGGAGAGCATAAGTTGCACTGGCAAGAGATTCTCCACCACATAAAGAATAAGACATCAAAAGTATGGGGAAACAGGAGATTTGTGTTTGCTTCTAACCACTGAAGAGAAGACATCCACTTATTTCTTGGGAAGAAAGATCAGACACTTGTTGATACGTTGGCTGCACTATCATTTCCTCATCAACAACATCTTCTAACATTAGTTGCACACAATATTATGGCAATATTACGACCATTTGTTGTCAGTGCTGGAGTAATCTACTTCAACCAGACTGCTTACATCTGAAAAATAGCTACTAGACCTCCCCAGTACTGTATCTCAGGAAACAAAAAGTCATCAGAAGCACTAATACTTTTAAAATTAGTGAGCACGGTTAGCATTCATATCCTGACACTAGTGTATAAAATTGGCACATTCAGATAAAAATCACTGCTTGTATTGAGGTAAAACTCTTCAGTAATTTTGAGCTCAGCTGTTTCTGCATATAAAAAGTTGGCTGGAAACTCATTTTCCTTCTGCATTATTTTGACAACACAACCACTCGGAGGTAATTTTAAGTTGCATTAACAGCATAGGGTGTTGCAGATTACCTGTCTGCAAAGCCCCTAATGAACAATTTGCTGCTGTGCTTGGACTTACAGTTTTGTGGGGTTTTTAATGTCATTGCCTTTAAGAAAACTACACCAGACGTCAGAGTCTAAGCTGATATCACTGTACATAGCCATATTGGGGGAAACGAGGAAAAGCCAAAATATGTCTGCTGTAAATTGGATTCTACAATCCTAAAGTACAAAACAGTTTCATTTTAATTTAAAATAGTAGTATGAGGACTGAAGAAGAGAATCATTATTGTGAAGATGAACTAGAATAACCTGGGGGGGGGCCGTGTGGGGTGCAGAAAGCTTTTATCTCTAAAATGCTTTTTAAAGTGAGCCCCTATGATAAGCCAGAAATCCTTGTGTTAAGTGTCATTCAACTGAATGCATTGATTTTTTGCTTTGCCTTTCATAATTTCCATCTACTGTTTACTGAAACAGAGGGAGAAGATTGCAAGCTGATCTATAAAGACTCCCAGCCTAATACCTCCCTCTTTCAGAGGCACACAGGGACAAAAGCTTGAGGAGAGCAGAAAAAACTTCCCATGCATCCAAGATGCATTAAGGGAGACATAACTTCATTCAAACCAACAGCATATTTGGTGAGGACAGGAAGGTAATGGCCGATTATGGAGACTGCAGTCCTTTACACACCCAGTAGCTGGTGTTTTGTTGTGTGGTTGGTTGTGATTTTTTTCAGTACATGCAGAAGGAAATATCTGCTCTGAAACATGATCTGTTAACATTACAAAGCCCTCTCTGCCATTACTTTTTGCACCACACCATAAAAAGGCTCCAGCAGAAGCTACTTAGACATTTACAAGCACATTTGCTTTCTCAGTAGCTACCCAGCACCTGCTTTAGAAGCAACCCAAGAATAAGCCACCAAATCTACCCCCACTCACATTTTTCAGTAGTGAAAAATTATCAAAAGGAGATGTGGAAATAGCTTACCATCTTTCTTCAACTCCAGTCATTGAAATCCATAGACCTCCACACACACCAAGCTGCATGAGAGGGTCAGTCAACCAATATAAATCTGCTCAGCTGCCCTGGAAGAGCATGATTTTAAGCCAATGTGCAGCAGCTGATGCTCTGATAGGGGAGGATGGGTGATGGAAGTGGGGGAGAGGAGGTGGCACTCATTTCCCTTCTGTGAGAGTTGGGTTTTGATTTCATGTGTGATGCTACCTTGGATAGTTAATACTCATGTCATACAGCAAAACAGGAGAGGGAAGAATAATAGTAGGGTACAGATTAATTCATAGTTTCCCAAATGCCCACTGCAGGGCCATGTTTGAGAGGCTGGAAATAAGCTTCACTTTGCTGCTTGCAATTTTCTGAAACTCTAAAGCATGACTCAATGCAATATTCCTGCAGCACTCAAATGTGTTATTTTTTCCATAATTAAGAGAAGGCAACCAGAATAATTGGCAATAAATTCACCTTAGGTAAAAATCTTCAGTGTGAAATTTTGAATTGTGCCTTGAAATCACAAGACGTCTAGGAATTTCAGCTTTGTGGACTTAATGCTGCTGATACTTCTTGCTCTGTTAACTATGATCTCTTAGCTGTCCCCAAGTCTTGTCCAATAAAGACAGAAAAAAGCATTTTAGAGCAGTCCATCCTCTTCACCAGGATTCAGTCTGCTGGTGCAGAATAAAAGGAAAGAAACACTAACACTGCTATGGAGCTGTTGGGCATAGGAACACTACAGAAATTGAACAAGACAGAGTTTAGGATCGCGTACAGAATAAAGCAAGAGTTCCCAATGTATGCACGCGTCTTCCTCACAGCTCAAAAGCCTTTGGATGAGGCGCACAGACACGCTTTTGAATTGCTAAATCCATATAATCATTTAGGCTATTTTCCTGCTGTGAAAGGATGGGTAGGAGTGTCTAGACACTAAGAGGCCAAGCCTATTGATGCCGTCGGGATCTATCCCCATGGAGCCGTCAGCTCTATAGAGCACTGCAGCTGCATGCTCCGGCTCTCCAGCTGTGCTGCGCAGTAGCAGACTGCCAACGCTCCTACTCAAAACAAAGCAGAGCTATTATATGATGATGAAAACAAAATTTTGGGGGGTAACCACCTCTTCAGATCCCTAGCATAATCCAGTGGATCTTCTCCAAAAGTCTTTTAGAGACCATATTCAGAAATTTATGGATTAAACCCAAAAAGATTAAGTAACTTTTAATTATGTCCCAGTTTGCATGTATGTGTAGGTACATATGAGGCAGGGGAGATTCTGAGCATTGTGGAGGGAAAAACCACTGTGCAACCCAAGCACCATTTAACTGAGAAGAGCGAGGGCTGGAATATCTCCCTTCCCTCTCTCCTAGTCTGCATTAATGTAGTGGGGGTCAGGGGGTTCCAGGAGTCGGTATGTTTGGCATCCTCTTGGCTGAGCTTTGCTAAGGAAGACTGCAGAACCAGAAGGGACTGATAAAGAGCAGGAAAAGCATAACACACAGTGATGGCCTTCTCACAGGGATGCTGTGGATGGAGGATGAGGGGTTCCAGACCAGGGCTCCTGCAGGGCAAATTTCTGCTCACTCTGCGTCCTCTTACCTTCCTCTGCAGATGAGAAATGGTCAGCAATAAAGAAAGGAACAAAACTTGATACCTCACCTGAGAACAAAGGGCATCTTTGCAAATTATTGCTCTTGTGGAAGAGTAAAACAGTGTCACTTAGAGATGAGGCTGCATTTGCATGACCACTGAAAGGCAAACACTGAGGCAACTCTGTGATAACCCCGGAGACCACTTTCAGAGAAAGCCGTTCGACCACAGTGAGCTCACTACAATTGCAAGATGAGGATCACAAACATTTTACACCCAGTGAGAACGTTGTATTCAGTCAATTCTCACCTAAGATGACAATGCCGTGCACAAGACAACTGTAGGAGTAGCTTCAGGAGAATATGGGAGAGTTGGCTGCATTTTCCAGAGCACTAGAAGGGAGTCATGACACTAAAGGCTTTACTCACTTCCTTATTGCTGTCTGTAGCATGTAGAGTAACGTCAAGGTTTTTAGGAGCTATTTGCTCTTAATAATTTCAAGGCAATTTTAAAAAGTTATTTATGATATAGATTTGATGAAAACAGCATGCAGCTGTAACTTCTGGCCAGTGTTTATAGGTGGTAGACCTTCTATAATGAGAAGGACAATGGGTGTTGCAGCTCTCATAACCAAGGGATATCATGGATCTGTTAAGTTGCTGTTAAATCTGGATGAGCTTGTTCATTATCATTGTATTATTCACCAGAAAGCTGTTACTGAAGACATCTCCAATGCAATGGGAATTGTTAGAAAGTCTGTAAACATCTTTACATTCAGAACAATATGCCATTGCCTGTTGGAAACTTCTGACAAAATGAAAGTCTATTTCAAAAGCATTTTGACAGCTGAGCGGGTGCCAGCCCACGGAGATTTTTCATGTCATTGAATGAAATGGATGAAATTGTGAATCAAAAGGAGGAGGTCTTAGCTTAGCCAAACTATTCTGAATGACTGTTTAACTTGGCTTCCTTGGGTGATACTGCTCAGGTAATGTTTCTTTAGTGAACTCAAACCAAAGTGCAAGGCCAAAGAAAATTTGCATTTGATTTACAGCTGAGAGAAAACTGAAAGCATTGAAGAATAGTGTAAAAAGTCAGCAGAGAAAAAATATAGGGGAAGCAATCAAACTCCCGCACTTGAGCAAATACTTGAAGATCACAGGATATTTATAAGTAGAATTCAGTAAGCATTTCTCAGATTTCAGGTTCCAAGAGTAAGCACTTGCTATTTTTCAAGGGCCTTATACTTGTGACTCAGAAAGTCCTCCAATACAGAGCTCCAGCTCCAGCTGTTAGAGATTATTGACTTCAAGTGAGTATAGAGACAAAGGTTTGAATGAAGTACGGCTGGTTTCTGTCAAAGGCTGCTATTATGAGCTATACAGTATTTATTTACTTCTACCATTACCATTGTTGAATCTCTCCCAACAGAAAAAGGAGAGAATCTTTTCCACCATGAATATACATTAAGAAGCCTAAATTCTGATCACCATTTACCAACGCCTACTTTCACCTGAACTCTTGCACTTTGTCCTGTATAACCCTATTCGCACATCAGCTGTGTAGCGATGGTCCCTATTGTAGCTCAGCACATGTAGGCATGGCGCATCAGTTCAACATACAGCTGCTGGATTGCAGGTGACGTGCCTCAGCAGCTGTTGGCCAAACAACCCTCACTTTAGATGACAAAACATGACCCAAACTCGAGGAATTGGTGTTTTAAAGATATGTTTCTGTAATCTTCACTGACGGAGTGGAGGAGCCTATGCAACACCCGTCCACCACCAGCTGAAGTTGGTGCTGCTGCCTACAGCAGGAGCAGTAGGCTGTGATGCATCAGTATTACAAAGAAAACAAAGATTAGCTATTTCAACCTATTCCGACCATTTTACATATAGTCAGATATTATTTGCTATGTAGAGGGTAATTCCCCTAAAGGACACCGCAATTAAGTGGCAAATTAATTTTCTGCTTACATTCACTGGCTCTTCCAGCTGGCTTAATTCTCATCAGCAACCATAATTTATTAACAGTGAGGTGAGAAAAGACATGAATCAGCTTAATGTGTTATAAGTAGGGCATTGTCATGGCAACAAGATACGACTGTTTTCTACTATTTATGTATGGTTTGTTTTGTACTCAACCTTAAGATACCGCTTGAAAAGACTCGAATTAGAAACATCTCTTTTTTTCAACTTTTTTTTTCACATCAGTGTATTTTAAAAAAATTATCAAAATAAACATGTGAAAAGCTCTGAAGCATATCTCCAGGAAAATAGCTAGCTCTATGCTCTTCGGTGAGTCTTCCTAGAAACAGAAGCCTTAACTCTGATCTCCCAACCATTTTCTCACATTGTCATACAACCAATTCCATGGATTAACTCCCAGTTTACACCAGTCTGAGATCAAAACCAGACCTTCCTTTTTCTNGGGGGGGGAAGAGGGGGAATTAAAAAGTATTATTGAAAAAAGAAAAAGCTTTCTTTTAAAAAAATGCAATATGTTGTATTTTACACATGACATGGAAAAACATTTAAGGATGTAATTTTTACAGTCTCATGATGGGGAAGTAAAAAGTTTAAAAGTTAAAAATTAATTGTAAAGGATTTTTATTGCCTTCCTGGCAAAACCTAAATCCCATGTACCTTTTGCATCAGCAATTAATGGTTTTCATAAAACCAGCTCTTCATTCAAAGCTCACCTTATTTACTATCCTGCTGCATAAAGGGAATGGTTGTAATGCTAACGTAACCCTCTGAAACACTATTACCAATATCACTGGTTTGATTTCTTTGTTTTTTCCACCAGCTCAGGAATCTGATATTAAATAGTAAATGAAAATCAAAACACCTTTAAGATGTGTCAGGAAGAACACATGGAAAAATGAAATCCCTTTCCTGAAAAATTTTGCAACCTTAAAACATTGCTTTGTTCTGAGTAAGGACAAAAAAGAAAAATTTGAAACATTCAAAGACTTATTCCCCTTTTCTCCATCCAGTACTCATTAATTTTTTTTTTAATATGTCTGGGTTTATATTACCCTAGGTATTTGTTTGCATAATATGTAGGGCAACAGGCAAATGGGCTCTACCATAAAATCGTTCTTATTTAGCAACCTGAGAAAAAATAATAAACAATATAATTCTGAAGTCAAAACTTCTGTCAAGATACAATTGCAAATGTTCAACTGAGCACCACTAAATGATACCTGCTGAGGTCAACCATTTAAGTTAATTAAGAAATGAAAGATCTGGGCAGCCTTACCTAAAGGTTCAATGGATTCGTTCAGTCAACGTTGCTAATGGCCCCAAACACATGAGAGCTGATAGCTGTTAATTAAAAATGCTTACAGAGGCCAAGTCAGGGGAATGCCAGTCCTGTTTCAAACAATTCTTTACCCCACGTCAAGTTCAGCGAGAAGTGGGTCTGAGCTGCAAAGTTTGGCGGGGGGCCTGGATCTAATATGACACGTAACAAGCAGGTATGCCAAAACATTTGGTGGGCAGCATGAACAGAGGCGTGTGCCGCGTACCGCAAGCTGGCAGCCTGCTTTAACTGGAGGTGCCGTATGACTGATTAAATTGCTCTTGCACTCAGGGGCCTTGCTAAATACCAGCTCCCCGCTGCAAGCGGTTCTGGTTCGGAATACAAGGCGAAAGACAAAGTCATCCCCCAAATGCTACGGTTAAACAGGGGACAGCATACCGGATTGTCACTGCACTTGCATGTTTGGTGGGACTCTGCTCAGTGCAACGTATACCTCCAGAGACGTCCACATGGAGCATCCTGGGCGCTCCCTCCATAGGCTGAATGCATTCATCAGTGAGCCTCAGCTGTAAGATAGTGGAACAAGCATTATTGGGGAAAAAAACGAATAATCCTCATGCCATTCTTGCTCTTGGTTAATCCATCACTTGGTGCCATTGGTGGTAGATTTTGCCTCATAGACATTTATCCAGTGGGAAGTAGTTTGTGACTGGTGTACTTCATAAAAGCTATGAAATCACTGAGAAACAGCTGTGGCTTTCCCCGACCACTGGTCCGGGCAGCAGAGCCAGCCCCATCAGCCGCTCCGTCCCTCACAACTAGCACCTTTCAGCAATAACGAGTGAGCTGTCAGATATCCAGCTGCTTATACGACATGGTCCAGTCCTTCCCTGGGTACTTTTTCATTGCTCAAGCTACACCTTTAAGGTTGTAGTTTCTGATGGACAGATTACATTTCAGCTGTCTTCTCCTTGCACAGAAGGTGATTACAGTTAACTCGGAAAGGAAGGGATACTTTCAAAACTGGCATGTGATCTTTTTTTCCTTCCTAATACGTAAGAAGACAGTCTGAATAGCTTCCCCCTCCCCAATAATTTTGACTGCTCAGAGCAGCGGGGCACGTGCATTGTGTTGGTGAGATCCTGACTGATTGGATGGGAAGGCTCACCCCTTACACGAAACTAAAAATCACTCACACAGTGAATGACTTTTTTATGTTAGAGGATTGTTAACACCCCAAAGATTGTTTTCCTCCAGCGTTAAAGTGTATGGGCATTGTGTCCCAGGTTGCTACAGGTCCTGGGCTACTGGAGGTAACTGGTGTGACTCTTCCATGATCATCTTCACTACAGGTAAGTGCATTGAATGAAAGAGAATTAAAATGAAATAAAACAAATCCCTGCCTTTGTGCAATTACCTGATGCTTTCCTCACACTGAGAACAGAGGATATAGAGCCTCCCCCTTCCCAAAGCTAGCCCTCCTCTGTGAAAAATGAATGTACATTTTGATACCAAACTCTTCTTTGCCGTTTTCAGCTTACACCTGTAGGAAGTAATAAGTAATAATGTATTCCTTGTTGTTTCACCCCAAATCAATCTTTGCACCTCCCTGTGGTGCAAGAGTCCACCAGGGAAACACAACTTTGGAAAATGCTACATGATTTGCCTTGGCTTTGTGTTGTTTAAAACTGAATTTCCACCTTAATGAGAAGTATCACTGGTATCGCACATCTCTGCCCAGTCCTGACAAAACGGCAGGAGAAGAGAGAAACAACACAGGACGGAGCTTACGATTCCCAAGCTGAGAGGACGGAGAAGGACGTATCTGGGCTTAGATTGCCTCTGTTATTGGCAATCTGACATTTAAATCAAATCCTGGGAAACATGAGTCTGGGCAGCCATTTGCAGAAAGAGCTAGAGGAACCGTGCATCCCAATCCCATAGAAAGCAAAGAGTTAGGCAGGGGCCTCCTGCTGAAGGTGCTGCCCAAGCCTCAGGGGAAGGGCTTCACCAAGAGGACTGGAAGCAAAAGTCCTTTATCCCCAGGGGGATAAAAGTCCTTTTATCTCCAAGGGTATTTTGAACTCATCTTCCTGCAACACCTGATTTTCAGTCAGGAAATATTGCTTTTGTTGGTAAAGATTTGTTTCAGGAGATTACTTTGAAATGAGGTGATTAACCCTGCTGTGTGGAGCCAGGGGAGATCCTTGGGAAGTTTGGGCTTTAAAATGGAGGCTCTGAAGACCACAGAGAGGAGCCAGATCTTTGTCAGCTGGAAGAAATGTATTTGGTTTTGGTTTCAGCAAATGATGTTGGTTGTAGGGTCAGACAACTGGAAAATAATTAAAATATAGAAGATGAAGAATACGTCTTCTCCCATGGCATTTATTCCATACAATTTCAAAGACAACAAACCAGTAAAAGCATGCACTATTTTGCATAACATGTTGCAAAATTCTGCAAGAGATTTAGTGTGTAGAGCACAACTGATGGGGTATTGAATGCTTTTGTAACTAAGACTTTTAAGACTTCTCAAAGGACTGTCGCGAATAGCAGATGCAAAGAAAACCCTTCAAGGGTTTGCAGAAGCTGCTGTGTTAACCACCATGCTTTGCCACAAAAACATTATCTGCTGTGGTGAAGAAACTCTCTTCCTCTTAGTGTTACACAGAATTGTTACCTGTATTTGCGGAGGAAATGTGATTTATTCCACTGAAACTTCTTGCAGCCCCCATGTTGTGTTGCTCATAAAGTCATTTCTTGGTCTAAGACCCGTGGTACGAGAAACGTGACCTAATGGTTCATTTCTATACAGAGGAGTGTATATCTCAGACTTGTGGTTGAGTTTTGCAGCATCCACCAAGATGCCTCTTCACACCGAGATTTTTTTCACCTCTTCACACCCAAATCTACTGATTAAAATGAGGCAACACGCTTGGCTGAATGGGAAGATGAATAATTTTGTTAAGTTTACAAGAAAATGAAGATTGATTTAGGCAATATTATTAGAGTTTCTTAAAATACATGTAAAACTTTATGTGCTAATAGTATTTCTCACAATATGTCAAGGACTGGTAAGACCTGAGGTGGCTTGTGATGCTGGCAGCACTCTGATTTGCAGTTTGTGCCCATTTCCTCGGGGATCGATAAAGATCTGGAGAAGACCGCGTTCAGTGGAGTTGCTTTCTTAGCTTACCTCTTAATGCTTTCCCAGATAATCATCAGGGAGAGAAGAGCAGAAAAGCCTTTTTCCCACCCTATATAATGTCTCCAGCCTTGAAAAGCGCCTTTGTTCTCCAGCACACCCAGCCCCGGCCCCTGGCCAAGAGAGAGACTAAAAACAGGGCTGGAGAAAGAGTTCTTCGGGAGGTGTCCAGCTGATGGTGAGACCTGCCTTGCAGAGCCCTGTCCCCAACCCTTCCTCACCCAAGCCTGACCGAAGAACCCCCTGGGTCTCCATCCCCCATGTCCTTGCTCAGGGACATCACTGGGACCCTCTGTACAGAGAAAAACACCAGGAGAGTGACTGGTTCCCTGCTTTGGGGAAAGTGGCACCCGGGGAAGCATCCTGGGCTGTTCTCTGTGTACACGAGCAGCACACGGACTGGAGATCTTTGGCCAGAGGGTGCCTCAGAAGAAGCTGGGCAGTGAGGGGCTGCCAGCGGCCCGAGCAGCCTGTGGCGGGGCCATGGCCATGGCCATGACCCTGGGTCCCCAGCCCTGGTGGGACCCAGTTCCCTGCTGGTATCTCCAGAATTTAAAAATTAAAGCTTGCCATCTAGCGGTATGCCCTGGGCTTTTGGGCGCAACCACCCAACCCCTCCCAGTCTTCAGGTGATCCGTTTATGATTTCTGGAACATATATTTGTGGGTTTGTTAGCGTTGGCTGACCCTTCCGGCCGTTAGGCTGCAAAGGCAATGAAAGGAAGGACGTTTTTTAATGTCGGAAAATGCCCTGCTGTGGCCGGGGCAGTGGCCACAGCTCCCTTGGTTCTCATGCGGTGCAATGGAGACGGTTCTGTGTAGTATAAAATCCTGGATTTCATACTAAAGAAAAAAAAGTGAAAAAAAAAAAAAAGGCAAGAAAAAACCTTCCAAAATTTCACTGTGGGGAAAAAAAAAATGGGGCAATGAAATGCAGTAATTTCCCTCCACTTTCTTCTCTTGCCTGGGACAGTGATAATTCTCAGAGGATTGTCTCCTTCTTTATTCCTTTCATATATTTTATTTCCCCTCCGAACTGAGCTGTGAGTGTGAGTGACACTGCACCCAGTCTGTGTGGTACCCCCGTGGTTCAGACGAAAGCTGCGAGAAGCCAGCGATTCTGCAGAGGCACGTGTCCTCCTCGACAGAGTCCCTGCGAGCGTCCCCTGGGCAATGTGTGTTGCCTATATGGAATCGTATGTGCTTATAGGATACGTATGGAGACCTCTCCTGGCGTCACCAGTCATTTATTTCCATGAGAAGGAACAGTGCAAGGCAGCAGGAGTATAGGCTATGTTTTCCAAAGCGAAGAAGAGGTCAAGGATGCTTTGTGGAGGATGCCAGCAAAGAATGGCCGTGGCTGGGGAAAGGACTTGGAGAGGGGGGAAAGGGAAGGTCTGGAAGGTGACGGGCAGCCTGATCTACTTGGGTGCTCAAGTTGTAATTAAGGAGCCACAGGCATCCAGCCTGATGCCTGCACAGTCTCTCCTCTTCCACACACAACACTTCTGTTAACAGAACTCCAGGTGGGATTAGCAATTTTTGCAACATAATCACATTGTTGAGTCATATTTAATTTATGTACCCACTATACACACAAGATCATTTTCTCCTATTGATGCTGAGCTGATTACTTCCCATTCTGTACTTATGCATTTGATATCTCCCTCTGCAGTGTGGCGCTTCATACTTGTCATTAGTGAACTTCATCTGGTTGATCTGAGACCGTCTCTTCAGTTTATCATTTTGCATTCTGATCCTGCCTGCCAGACTGAGCAAATTTTATAAGTGCACTCTATATTTATCCTCCAAATCACTAATAAAAATATTGACTAAAATCAGTCCTGAAGATCTCTGCACATCTGCTTGGAATACTCCCTTGAAATTTACTTCCAGTTTGACATTGAGTCATTTGCAGTAATACTTTGAGAATTTTTTCATCTATTTGTATACAAACTGATAATCATAATTTTGCATAAACAGCATTTTGCTAGCTTATATGTAAGAATTCAGGTTACTAGTGCCAAATGAATTCTTAAATACATTGCCTACTGTTTTTTCCCATCATCAGTATTTAGAATACAGATATTTATGTCCTGCTACAAAACTGTGTCAGTGCAGCTATGTCAGAAAAGGAGCAATATTTACCCCCTCCTTCAAATGTATTAATTTAATTAAATGAGAATTAAGTCTCCTTCTTTAATGGAAGAACTGATGATGAATAAGCCCATTTATGTTGAGAGTTCAGGGGAAAAAAAATAAATAGCTCTGTACCTTTGCGTTTGACTTTGTGCGCAGTATCAGCACAACAAAAATATTTGCTGATGATGTAGATGCTCCTTAATATAGCACATAGGAGAGAAATGATGCAAGCACCTATTCATCCTAAGATAGAATTCCTGGTAAAACATGAAAAAAAAGAAAAGAACTTAATAACCATAACTATGTCAGTTTTACTGCTAGCACACAATGAGATCAGAAGGTGATGATTTCAAAATGTCCAGAGCATAACTGCTTCCTGCTATTTAGGTGATCATTTCTGATTCAGAAGCTGCAGTTCACCTTAAATTTTAAAGTGTAGGAACCTCTTCAGGGCCTACGTCCCCAGAGTAGGAGCGGGAGGATGCTCCTTCCCAAGCCTCCAGATTTTGGAGCTTGCAGAGGAAAAGCATTTATCCTGAACAAAAAAAAAAAAAAAAATCACATGCTTATAAAAGGGCTTGGATTTTCCCTGCACGAGACATGTAACGTCCTGGTTCTGGCATGGGCTGGAGGATTTTAGGGACGCCGTCAATTTGGAATGTAGCAGCCACGTGCCAGCCCTCTCAGACAGGTGCTTGGGAAGAGGCCAGGAAAAAAGTTGTCCATAGCCTTGCGCCAAGGGAATGCAAACAAGGAGCCAATCTGGGAAACAGCTCGAGGGCCAGCAAAGCCTGGCTTGTGCCACGAGCAATGAGGAGGCAGGACATATTTGGGTCTGGCCCTGACATGGAACTGCCCTGCTGGCTTTAGTTGGTGGTGGGAGGGATGATCACACTGCCCTCCCTTTTCTCTTTAAGCTTCCTGCTGCTTTTTCTGCTGAAGCCATGCCACTAAGAGCCGGAGTAAACGTCATTTTGTAGGTGTCTGCAACACAAAAAAAGTGGCCCCAATGCCATTCCCCATGAAATGCGTAAGTGCAGACAGAGATGAATCACGCCCCCACCGAGTCAGCTCTTGCAGAGAGCCAGTGTAGGTGTTATTATGACTGTAACAGGTTTCAAAAGAATAAATCGCATAAAAGCCAGGCTGGCAGCCTTTCCCATTAGCAGCAGTTTCAGCAATGCGGTTCAGATCACCGTCTCACGTTACAGTCACCCTTCCTTGAAGGAGGTTTGGCTGTAAACTCCTCCCAACTCCGTGTTAATGCCTAGGGATAACATAAGCGTCAATTAGGCAGGAGCATGACTCAGAAGATGAAATATTGCCATTGGTGGGAAGTCAAGAGAGCGTGTTTTTCCCGGCACACATTGCCCTACCCACTAGGTGTCCCTGCCAGCCAGGGAAACAGCACGCCGCAGCCAGGGATGCATTTGCTTAATGCCATTTGGCTTCGGCTGAAAACATCAAAACCAAAAACAACCGCCCAGGAAACACGTATGAAATAACTTCTTCTTCTTCTTTTTTCTTTTTTTCTTTTTTTTTTTTTCTAAACTTCCTTTTTGAAGCAGCTCCAAGCTCATGCACAATGCGCAAAATGGAAAAGGCAGCTCTCCATTTCGCCATGTGCAGGATAATGGGAAGGGTCGGGCCCGAAGGAGAATGGCATCCCCTCCTGGGTAGCACTTAGGTGATGGAGCTGTTCTGGCCCAAGCACCCCCACCTCCATCCCTCCAACCTCACCTCTAAACTCCGTACTAGCCAGACAAATTGCACGGCAATCTCTTACCTTGATTTGTTTGTCTTTAAAATAGATGCTATTCTAATTTGTCTCCTCCACCACGGAGCTGCGAGGTTAAATGAAGGGTGATGATGGTCCTTTTGCTTCCCAGTTAAAAACAAGCAAAATAAACAAATAAAAAAAATCAGGTTATTATCAATCTGCGGATGTTCAAGTCTCACCAAAAAATGCCTAATTTGTGGGTAAATAGGGCTAGGTGGATGTAGGTGTCTATAACCTCAGGATGGATTAGGCGTAACACACGTGTTCAGTGGCTGCCTCTGTAAAGAAGAGACCTTTTTGCCCAGCTGAGATTTGCTCCAGTAATCCCTGGAGATTTTCCAGAGGTCATCAGAGAAGCAGAGAGGGAAGTAATGATATTAAAGGAAGCACATAATTGCAGCTGTAGTGGCTTCTGCCAGCCCAGGAAGAAGGAGGTAAAAACGTGAAGATATGCTGGGAATTTTTTGTTTTTAAAAATGTTTTGTCTCTTTGTAGTAAGGAACTGGGGGAGAAGGAAAAAAAAAAAAGAAAGAAAAGAAAAAAAGAAGATTGTCTGCTCTGTAGGCTGGAGAAACCCATTCCACATTTCTGTACTTCTCTTTCCTGATCTGTCGAACAAGGGCAACAGCATTCCCCTGTCTCGAGTTTATGCTCACTTAAAACCAGCCGGAGATCCTCAGAAAGGAGAGGGGAAAACAGGCAGCAGAACTGGGTTTTCTGAAGCCATCACACACGACGATTTCTGTATCAGAAATCTCGTCTGAAGGCCGTGCATTTTGGAGCCATCAACCGGAGAGCGCGGCCTGTTGCGTGGCGGGCTGTACACACGCACAGCCAGAGACAATCCCTGCCACAAAGGACTTACTCTCTAAATAGAGACGATGGAGGAAAAATACAGGGCGGGGGGGGAGGCTGGAGGTGGGATTAGTTAACTATCCCAGGGTTGCACAGCTCCGTGAGGACGCCAGAGGCAGAAGCCTGGTATTCTGATTTCCAGCCCAGCAATCTGCTCTTTCCCACAGACAACCACCTTTTGCTGTTCTGATGCTTACGGGGTGTTAACGGCGCTAAAGATAACGATATATGACATGGAGTTTTTAACTAGTGGGAGCTTTACATACCAGGCACACAGCTCCGCTGAACCCCGTCTCCCCCAGGGACAGTGTTCCCCTCCCGGCCATAAGACAGATAGCGACTATAAGGTGACCTTCACAGCAGAAAGGCGATACAAGCAAGAGGGAGAGGAGGAGGCCCCAGCTCTTGTGAAATCTGGCTGTTGAAACACCTTCACGTCTTGCAACACAAAGTCAAAAAACTCTTTGTCTTAGGAGATTTAAGAATAGACATAGGAAGAACTGTATTTATCGCATGTTAATCACCTAGGCAACTGGGAAAGCAGAAGTGAGCTTCACTTTCTAGTGGGTTTTATAATCTGCCAGTTCATTCAAACGCCTTCTTCCGGCACACCAGAAATACATGTGGTCCAGCTGCAAACTTGCTGCAAATTTGCATTTTTAAGAAGAAAAACTGTATCAATAAGAAATCAGCTTATGCCTTTTCCTTTAACCCAAGCACTGTGTGCCCGCATGCCCAGGTAGTTATTTAATGGCCTTGGGTTCACACTAGAAGCAAAGCCTCTCTCCTCATTTTAATTTCTCCTCCCTGGGATCTTGCTGTTGTGGCAGCAAGGATTTGATAGAGACCATACCAAGGAACGGGCTGGGAACTGCCCTTTCCTCTCCCCGTCTGTAGGGAACAGCTAAAAGCCTCTCGCTCAAGACTGAAAGGTGTTGCGAAGGATATATGCTGAAAATGAAATAACACTGTGCATCCGCAGACCTGCCGCGGTGTTATAACCCTGCGACACAGCTGTCGGAAAGCGAAAAACAACCCAGCCTGCCACAGGGTCTTGCAGGATTCAAGTCTCAACCTGTGCCTTGATCGTGGGCTTGGTCAGGCAGGAGGCGGGAAGGCTGTGTCCCTTAGCAAGGGAGGATAGCGAGGTTGTATTTTTCCAAGACGTTCATTCAAATCTAGGGTTATTTTTGCAAATAAAGGTTAGCATTAGCATCTGGTATTTTGCACAAGCACGTGAAAAAAAGCATAGGTTGAAATCTCTGTGCTGAAACTGATCTTTTGTCAGAAAATGAGACCTTTGGTATACACAATATTTCACAGACAGCTCCTACAATCCTAAAAAAAAAAAAGGTTGATTTTCATTTGATTGTTCCTATTCTCGTCCAGATTGCTTTGCTTCTGGTAGATTTTGATAGCTTTTTCACAGGCTTCTTTAATTCCTAAACGGAAAAAAACCCTCGATCCTGGATGGTCCTTTCCTAGAAGAAAAACATGTTTTTGGTAATGTCTCTATTTACATTGTTTCAAAACCTATTTTCCTTGAAAGGAAATGTTTATGAGGTTTGGCTTTTCTCCCTACATTTCCTAGGCAGAGTTGCTGGTGCTTTGCTCTGCCTGCCTAAGCCCAACATGAATTCCATATCATTAGTATTATTTTATTCAGCGCAACAGATTTTCTGGGTTTTCAAGATCATTTACAGCTATACAGAGGGGGCGTGAAACCCTGATATTCCATTTGGGCACCATTTATAAAAGCTTCCCCCCTCCACACTTTGCAAAGTTATAAATAATTATACAAAAGGCGCAAAGCCTTGGATAAACAAGCCAAGTTTATGAGGCCCAGAAACTGGGGGACTTAGGAATTTTTCCATTCACTTAGATGGGGTTTGGTTTAAACACTAGAAAGTCAGATTCATCTGAGCATGTTGAACAAATGGAAAAGTTAGGAAGTGAAGGACAACATGATAAACTACTGAGAGAAGGCTACTGAGGCCTGAAGAGAGAAGAGAAAGTCCGCGGTCAGATCAGCTACCAAACTCTTGCAAAAGAGCACAAAGCAAGCAAGAACAAGAAGGAACAGAGCAACCTTGTAAACCCTCTTCCAATACCTGAAGGGGTCCTCCAAGAAAGCCGGGGAGGGGCTGTTTGCAAGGGCATGGAGCGATAGGATGAGGAGCAATGGTTTTAAACTAGAGGAGGGGAGGTTTAGATTAGACATTAGGAAGAAGTTCTTTACAATGAGGGCGGTGAGACACTGGCACAGGTTGCCCAGAGAGGTGGTGGAGGCCCCATCCCTGGAGACATTCAAGGCCAGGCTGGATGAGGCTCTGGGCAATCTCATCTAGTTGAAGATGTCTCTGCTCACTGCAGGGGGGTTGGACTAGGTGACCTTTAAAGGTCCCTTCCAACCCAATACATTCCATGGTTCTACGATTCTAAGGGGATTAATTCCTGTTGAGGGTGAATGGGAAGCAGTGTCTGTGGCCACAGCTCCCAAGGTGGAGGAGAGCACCCGGCACAGCCTGCAGAGCACGGGGCTGTGGGGCGTGTGGCGTGGCAGAACCTGCCTCAGCACACGCGGACAAAAAGGAAAACCTCGTAGATCCAACATGCAGGCTGCGAAGCTGCGGTGTTTCGGGGTTTTTTTTTCCCCAAGGTCTTGCGTCAGTAAAGGGGAAAGAACTGAAAGCCTGGGAAATTCAGGATGTGAAAGGAAACAGTTTTGATGTTTCTTAAATTTACAGTTAATAGAGGGTAGAGATATACTGCTTACACACTAAGATGGGATTAAAAGTGAAACGTTACAGGCTCACTCTTGGTTATTTTCAGTAATTAGAATTAATGAATGAAATTCCTAATCGCACTGCATCTGCCTTTAAATTATACCAAGGATCATGACACAGGATAAAGCCATGTGAACGTCAGCACGTGAGAGCTCCAGGAAGTATTGGAATCCAATTATTTGCCCATGAAACCATTTGTTAACATTTTAAACCAGGTAAATAAGAATGCCATTTAGTCATGAAAAAGGATGAGCTCTCAGGAGCCTGATACAAGCCTCAGGACCACGGATATGAAAGGAAGTTGTGTGTGCAGAGCAACTATCATCTCCAAACAGACTTGCTGAACCTGGGCCCAGAAATGATGAATAATTGGGCAGTCTTATGTGCAAAGAAAGACTCTGACATTAGCAGACAGAAAGTGTTAAGCTGGTGGAATAAAGGGAAAGGACATTGGGATAAAAGAGGGGAATTCGGCAAGGAGAAAGGTTCTGTGTGCATTGGGAGCTGGCTGCACCAGGGGGGTCTCTCCAGCTTTGTATGAAAAAAGGAAGCTAAACCTGCAGGTTACAAATGGATGTAACATGAGACAAAAAGCCATATGTTGTTGTTTCCACTCCCCCTGCAAAAGGCATCCTCCCTAAAGTCTTGATCAAGGAATGGGTTGTAAATCACAGATGAGGCAGGATGCAAAATTCAGTAATTTCCATTAACTGACACTAGGCTAAAACCGTAATTGGTAAAAAAGCGGTTTGGGGCAGTCTATTAGCTTCTGCTTTGCTCTTCATCATTCTCACAAGTTCGTAACAGAGTACAAGGCAGTGAGATACCCAGCTGCCTATTAATAATTGATTTAATGTAACACATGAAGTCTGTGTAATCTGTTTCCCTGTTCCACCATTTAATATAACCCATGAATCATGGTGACCAATAAAAAGGTTGATTGACCACATGATGCTAACTCTTTTCCTAACTCCAGCTGCTGACTTGCACTTAAGAAAGCTAAATGTCTACTAAATACTTTGTGGTTGTAACAGGGATACTGTGCAAAAGGGAGACAATTAGTCAGCTGAGTAAGATAATGTTTGCTTTTGGATAAGAGCTTATAACTCTGCCTTCTGCTATTTCCAGTAGTCCCAAATCTGCCCAGCGTTAGATACTACAATAATTGTTGTCAAACATAGATGTCTCTTTTTGGCCCAGTGTCTCGTCTCTCCCAGATCTAAAGAAAAATTTAACTTGCAAGCAGAAGCTGCTTTTATTCTCAACATATTGCTATAGGTGTGTCAGTCCCGTGATGTCTGTCTACCCCACAATCACAAAAGATTTCCTATTTTCAGTACCTTTTCAAGGTGAGGAACTGCTACTCTTCCTCTTTTACTAATAGGGAAACAAGGCACAGAGAGCAGGTTGAGAACCTGGCTTTGCTAGGGCTTGTAACTGTATTATTTCAGGCACTTCTGCTTGTGAACATATGTGTGTTTTTCACCAATGCCAAGATTTTCACTCAGTGAGTGTCACTTCCTTTGTTAGTTCCAAATGTGCAGAGGTTGAAAGGGCATCTTTACTGGTGAAAAATCTCTCAAGAACTTTTATAAATCATTCAAACTTCTGGTTGAAAATGTTTCCTTTCACACACTTCTTAGTGCCAAATACAGGCCCATCTGGAATCATTATTAATTCTGTTGAACTGTTTAATTCCAAGTGGTTTTTTTTTTTTTCAAGAAAGACTTGATTCAGTATTTTATAACCATAATTGGAATTGCGCATTAAGACTGAACAGCTCATTTTTTTATTCCGGGAAATGGCAAGCAACACATCTTGTACTCAATCAGTTACATTAGTAGAGCAATGCTGAAAAATCTTGTGCCATGCAATCACCCCCGAGTTTAATTCTTATTATAAATTTATTTTACATGCACACAAACACTAAAATACTCTTTGGGGGCTTGAGAAACCTTCTTGAACAGTTTGGAGGACTCTTCTATGCATACTTCATTGAGCACATCAGCCAGAGAATTAGAATAGATGCCCTGCCACTGAAATACCCAAAGTGCAAAGCATACTCCTCCATACACCAACTCCCATCAAAATGGTTGTTTCTGGTTCATCATCAGGAACGAACTATTAAATTCAGTTTGCGACCAATGCCCCATTCACATTTCAAAAAATAAAAAGAAAACCACAGAGAACAAATAGCTTTTTGTATAAGGCTGCTTATCTAGATTAATTTTGCATTAAACATTGCCTCTAGGATTTGTACGCACATGTCTAAGGGAGGGGAACTGTGAAATTTTGCTGTCATTGCTATCAATGGCACAATTCCCGGTGACTCAAACCTCGGTCAGCTCGGAACTTCTCTGCGTACTTCTCCATATGCAAGTGATGTGGCGGACGCTTAGGTTGTATGGTTGGCTCTTTGGTAGTCGCGTTGAAGAGCAGTGGCGTGTCTTTGTACATGCGTGGGGTTGCACAGCCGACTCAGTGCTGGAAACACAGAGCCATCACGTGTGGCTGGCCAGCGGAAGGCAAGGCTTGCATCCACCGCAACTTGTAGATTAAAGCACCAGAATTTTTTCATCCCTAGAAGGAGGTGACTAATGCTCGGCTACAGAGATCTTAGGTACGGGACCAGTCAGGTTTCAGAGTGATACAATTATAAATTCACAGCCAGACTGTCATGATACAAATCAGTCTCAGCACTCACTTCTTTGGCAAAACTCCCATTCTTTGGATGGCTTTCTGGTGGAATTTACTGTGACGTGAAAGATATCCAAAATACAGATAAAAGGAGTACTTTTCCAAGTGCAAAATTCACTACAAGTGTTCGTCATAAACTCACCGTAAAATGTACTGGAAGGGAGCTTTCATGTGTCTGGTCCGTACCCCTGCTCAAAATAGGGTCAGCTTTGAAATGAGATGAGGTTACTCAGGGCCTCACTCAGGTAGGTTTTTAATATAATTCAAGCATGGAGAGTCTACAGCCTCTCTGAGCACCTGTTCTACTGCTTGATCATCTTCAATGCGAAGCTCTTCTGCTTCTGTCCGATTGGGATTTATCTTGCTGCAGCTGGTGTTCACTGTCCCTTGCCCTTTTGCTGTGCACCCCCATGAAGATTTTGGCTCCATCTTCTCTACAACCACGTAGTAGGTAGATACAGAGAGCAACAAGATACCCCTTCAGACATCTCTGCTCCGGGATGCGAAGCTTTCTCAACCAGTTCTTGTACACCATATGCTCCAGCTCCTTGAGCATCCTGGTGGCTGTTGCTGAACTTGCTCCAGTATAGAATCATAGGATGACAGAATGGTCTGAGTTGGAAGGGACATTAAAGATCATCTAGTCCCAACCCCCTGCCCTGGGCAGGGACACCTCCCACTAGACCAGGCTGCTCAAAGCCCCATCCAGCCTGGCCTTGGACACCTCCCGGGATGAGGCATCTGCAACTTCCCTGGGCAACCTCTTCCAGTGCCTTACCACCCTCACAGGTTTAATGAAGACATTAAATAGTATCAGAGCCAGTAGTGACCCCGAGGAACATCACTAGTAACCACTCACTAGTTCAACTTTGACCTGCTGCCTGCTATTCCTTCAGCCTTCTGGTCCAGCTAATTTTATGTTCATCTTCTCATTCTCCTGGTCAGTCCTCACGTCTCCAGCTCAGCACACAGGATGCTCTGGAGACTGTCAAAACACTTATTAAAATTCAGGTAAACGACATCCACTGCTCTTCGTTGCCTGCTGAGATAGCCATTGCCCACTGGCACTGCCCATTGGCATCACTGCCCATAGTGTTGTCCACAGTGTTCGTCACAGAGACCACATGAAAGGATCCTAATGAAATTGGTTTCCTGGTGCAGCTAATATAGCTACGAGGACTTGATTGAAAACCAATGCCAAGAGACAATGACAAAATAAATTTTGTTCGAAAATATTGCTGCAAAGTCATCACATCCTTAGAGAAGGGCTTGATGTATTAGGAATCAACTTCCCTGTAATATTCCTATAATTGTTATGGTTCTTTAGGCATAAGGAAATAATTTTCTGTATTTGGATCACTATGTTAGTTAGTCTGACAAGCCCAAAATAAAGTAAATTTTCACACATCAATCATTAGCATATTTGCCTAAGAAACAGCGTGCAGAATTCATGCAAAATCAACAGCTTATTCAAGTAAATACATATTCATAATTATTCTATGTGAAATAGTGCTTTCTGAGTTTATTCACTGAATACTAACTACATTCCTAACAAATACACCAAAATAACAGTTCCCCTGTTACTATGGAGAGGGAGAGGAGAAAGTACTGTGCTTGAGCACTAATTGTAAAGTCTTTGGAGTAAGAACAAGATAGTGTGAGTCCCTCATACACAGTAATAATAATTTAACAGCCCAAGGTTTTACATTCAAGATTTTGGAGAGAGAAATGGAAAGTTGCTGATGGTCTAGAGACATACTGAAGGGTTATTTTATGGGAGGAACATTTTACATCATTCAGAGATACAAGAAGGGAAAGTGTATTTCTCAGCTGAAGCGAAACAAACATGAGAACAGATTTGGCATTAGCAAAGACGATACATCTTCAATTGATTCTAGCTTTCTGGACACAACCAGGGCTATCATAGCCAATCCCTTTCCCATGTCCCGCAGCCCAGCTAGCAGAACCAAGTGAGGATACATATCCTTGAAGGAATCAGTATGCACGTGTGTGCATGTACACACCTGCAGACACACGGCCATTTGATTCCTCATCTCCATAACCTGATTTGCTTCTAGCAAGCAGAATGCAATCGCTCCACTTCACCTCTCCGACGCATCGGAAAGGAGGAGCGTTACATGTTTTATTGCCACGGGTGTGGAAAAACTAGACTGCAAATCACATTGATCAGAGAGCCAAGAAGGCGAAGAACGCTCCCTGCAATATGGAGCCTGCAGAAGCATTGCCAAGCAGCGATCGCAGCGCTGCCAAGTGTCACTGCAGTGAGGCACAGAGAGACTCTCTGAAATAAAGGATGGGGCATGCTGCATTTCATAATGCAGCTAAAAATAATATTTTACACTTTATCACCTTTTTGCCAAGGATTGCTAAGCACTTTGCACAAATTAATGGCGTTCAGGTTCCAAGCACCAGTATGTGGTAGTTTTCCGTATGGTAGAGGGGCTTTTTCATCCCTAATAGGACGTTGCTCTCATTATTATGCAGTAGATTTTTTTGTTGTTGTTTCTGTACACCAGGCCTGGGTTCTTACAAGGAAGTGATTATGCTTGTCTAAATGGAGATTCGGGTGACAAGATAATTTACAACGCTCTGTTGCATAATCATTGAGCTGAGGTCAGGGAAACCATTGATGTAGCAAAGTCAGGGCAGTTGTAAATAAAACGCACATCACTAAAGGGTTCATTCTCAGTGAGAACACACGGACAAGAAAGAACAGACAAGAAAAAACCTCCATCACTCTCGCCATGGTAAAATCTCATTCCCTCCCCCCCTCCCTTGACTCCACAGATCCTGTGGTTGGCTAATTAAAGAAGGAGGTGTAACTATCAATCTAATCTCGCTTGTTCTCAAATTCACCATAATTTCTACACTTGAGAGGCTGGTGAAATGAAACAGCACCACTACAGTTTTCCATTCATCAGCAGGAAGCAGAACAACTCAGGGAATTGGGCTAAAAATAACTAAGAAGCAGGATCAGGTGCTGCGCGCAGGCATCTGTGTCTGTACATGGGCATTCAGGCACATGAGCACCCACTGGAGGTAGCAGCAGCAGCACAGGGGGAGATGAGCACCACCAGTAATTTTATCTCGATGTATGAATGCTGTACTCACAGCATAGAGAGGCAAAAAAGCTCAAGAAAACTGCCATCAAATTATGTTATAAACAAAATCAGCCTTTTATAGAAATAGAGCCACCCGAATGATGCCATCGGCAGTGCTGTGGGAGCCACAGCACCAGCAGTGCTGCTGGGGCCACCAGAGCACGCAGGGTGCTCGGCTCCTGGCCCTGACACCAGCCCATGGAGAGGCAACCTCTTCCATGTCACCCTTCAGTGGGAAGCTCGACATCTGGAAGCACTGGTGTTATTTCACGTGTGTTGCTGTTCCTTTGCCTTTGTGCAGGAACACTAGAGTTTTTCAGAAAGTATTGGAGCGACTTTGGCACCTTTTCCATACAGGCGCCCGGGGCGCAAGGTGCAGGGCTGCAGCCGGGAGCTCTGCTCAGCACGGCATGGATGCAGCTGGTCCAGGACCTCCTGCAATGGACAGACTGGTCAGACACACAGACATCACAGAATCATAGAATTGCCTGGGTTGGAAGGGACCTTTCAGATCATCGAGTTCAACAACCAACCTAACTCTGACAAAAACCAGCACTAAACCATATCTCTAAGCACTATGTCTACCCGCCTTTTAAATACCTCCAGGGATGGTGCCTCAACCACTTCCCTGGGCAGCCTCATCAGAACTGTTCTTCAAAATCTGCTCAGATGAGATTCCCCAAGAGAAAGAGGACATACCTGAGGGATAGACCTAGGGTGGAGGACTGAGCTAAATAAGTTGCTCTTACCCGAGGAATCAGCTATCCAGCAGGACAATTTCTGAGAAAGATTCGCCAACATTACTCCCAGTCAGCCAAAACATACAATTACTTGCCATATTCCAGGAAAAGCCTAAACTATCTAGTTGGCAGCTCTTTTTAAAAGCACATAAAGAAGTCATAAGGGGCCAAATCCTCAAGCCATTGTAAATCAACACTATTTGCTTGCCTCCACTGGAACACCCACTTTTTATTTCGGTTAACGAGCTAACACACAGTATCTTAATATGCATTTATGCTAATATTTGCACTTTACAGGGCTATGTAGATTGCATGGCTGGGACACGTCAGACTCAATGTCACTTGCAAAAGCTAAGGGACCTGACTGGAAGCTGCCATTCAGAGTGACTAGCTGACAAGATACGGAACCTCTCCGGAAAAGCCTTCCCACCTCAAGCACCTCCTTGTGGTTAATCTTTCACATAGACAAGACACATTACTATTTAAAACCCATGAATTTCTAAGGACAGAATACATTAATGAACAGAGGACAACGTGAACAAATTAGCATCTTCAAGCACTGCGAGACACAGGGAAAGAACACAAAGATGAAGTAGGCAGGTCCCTTCAGAGACCGCAGCTGTAGCCCCTCTCTGCAAGGTTGCCTCCTGGCAGCAAGACTGGGTCCATCTCCAGAATCCGGACTCAGTGTCAATCACTCCAGTGTTATTAAAAGCCATGGCACTACAGCACAATTCAAATCAATGTTTCTTTCCCATCCATCAGAGTGGGATAGGTAGCAAAGGCTGACATGCAAAGTGAGAGAGCTGCCCAGGAATGATGAGGGTTTGTATCGTGCAAGCTTAGAAAATGGTCTGGAATAAAGAATGTGTGCATTATTGCCTTTCACACCGGGGCTGGTCTTGCACTGCCATACAACTTAAACTACAAGTATCTGGCAGAATTGGAGATCGTTTCACCAAGACTTGTCATCCTCCTGCACCGGATCACTCTCTGTAAGACATGAGGGAGGGGGAGTTGAAAGACATCATGTTAGAATGAATATTAATGGTAATGATCATGCTCTTCCACAACACTTCCGCTCTAAGGAATCAGATAATTAACCCTGAATCAAGCAGGCTTGCTGGTCAGGAATACAGCGGTTGAATTGATAGCAGCTTCCTGACCCCTGCTTCTCAAGGACAAGATTCGGTAACCCTTATTTATGTTAAACATTAGCTTACCCCGTGAGGAACCTCCAGAAATCAATAGGGATTGCGCTACATGAGCAAGACTGGCAGAATCTGATACCAATTATAAATTCAGATTGGCCCTCCGCTGGGTATTTCTGTCTGCTTTTTTTCTTTTTTATTCTGTCTTCTCATATTCCTCCTCCCCCATGTCTGCACCCAAGAAGATACAGAACCTTCCCCCTTATAGAAGGCATTCAAATGCTTGCTTTTCCTCTTTCTCTTTCATCCAAAAAGTATGAATATTTCTCGTTACAGGAAGGTAATGTTTGACAAAACTTGGCAGATCTGAGTGTATTTCTAAAACTGGAAGGAGCCCAGCCTTTTTGACAAAATGGAAGCAAAAATTTGTGGCTTTTAAACGTGAAGTGGTTTATTTCCTCTTGAACAAAAAAGTGGAGCTGAAATCACTAGAGAAAGCATTAAGAGAAGCAATCTGGGCTTAAAGAAAAGGAGATATAAGATCTCCTTTTTTTTTTTCCTTTTTTTCACTAAAGTGTGGGGGGGAAGAGGTAGATAGAAACAGGGGGATGTATTTTCCATTTGCAGTTTTCCCAGAAGCAGAACAGACTGTAGTTGGGTAGAGGAACTGAAAGCTTAAAGATACTGGTAAAGAGAAGAATACCCGTGTGATGTAAAAAGGAGGTGCGAAAGAAAAATCCTTCGGCCGTTTATTTTCAGACAGCTCAAACTTAAATTTCATCGCACTGTGCAGGGAAACCGTGCCCCCTGAGAGCTGCAGCTTGGGGTTCTGTGTCTCCTCTCCGGTCTGGCCTCCCGCCTTGGACTCCTTCTCCTAAAATGTCACTGCCACATGCCGCGTAGAGCAGGCTGCTCGCCCCAGCCCAGCCAGAAAGGTACATTTTGCTACTGGAGCAGTAGTTGGGACAGGGAAGATGGAGGGTGGCGGGGGCAGCTCCCCACTGGCCTCGCAGAGAAGCAACTCTGCCTTCCACCTCTGGGGTTAGCTCAGAGCACCGAGGGACTTCTGCGTCTCCCGGTGAAAGAGTTTAGCGTGTTAGAGTTGTTCATGCAGCAGAAACCGCATTTTTGATCAAAAACATTGTTTTAATGGGATATTTAGAAGCAGGCCTATTGTTAGTGAAAAGGAACAGTCCAAAAAAAACCCCACTGGGATCTCAGGAATGAAATCACGCAGAAATCATCCTTACAATACTGATGTGCCAGCACAATAGATACCAATGTTTTCTGCTGCTGAACGACTATTGTTCACTCTGCCTTTTTCAAAGCTGAGTGACAGATTGTGCTGGAACTAGATGGGAGGCATCACTGTCTTGAAGCTATGTAACTATCTGTTAGTTTGCATCAGCGACCAGTTTTAAGTCTCTATTTCCCCCCAGCTTAGTAGGTACTTTTCTGTTTGAATTGGATGCTCTGAGATTTTTTTTGAGCTTGTTTTTCACATCAGACACTGTCTGACTGCCTGAGACTATCGGATACCTAGCAAGCTGAAAAAAAAAGAGCAGTGTCTGGCTCTGCTGTTGTTTTCTGCTCATGTCCTAAAGCCACATCAGGTTGAAATAAGGTACACAGCATCTCTCCCATCCTCCTTCTTCGACAGTGTCCTGGTTTCCATGGAAAAGAAAACCTGCAGTATATGCTAAAAGGGAATTGCAGCATGGTCAAATAGGTCCCGGATACAGGTGATGGGAGAAGCAGGTCTGCAGGCACCTGCTCGGCTGTAGAGACAGAGCTAGCAAGTCAGGAGTGTCTTATTCTTTCTGTAGACACAAACAAGAAGATTTATTGCTTATTGTAGTGTTGCCTCTGGGGCTGGAATTGGATTTCTCCCCATACTGTTACTTCATTTCATGTCCCTTTCAAGCTCCTCTTCTGGGCAGAAAATTTTAGAAGGAAATGCCACAGGATTACACAGCTGCTGTCTGCCTGGGCTTTAAATGTGCCAATTTGCATCAGTCTGTCGGCAGTGCTGAGAACAGGCTGGAAGTCACCGCAGCCTTCCAATGTTACTAGTGGCATCTTACTTGCAAATCTGAAACAATTGAAGGGAAAAGGTGCAGAGAACTGGAGACAGCCAGCTCTGAGCTACTAAAAATAATGAATCCTTCTTTTCTTCTGAGGAAAGCATGTGTGAAACACAGTACTCTTGAGGGATGCCCTACAAGACGTCAGCATGAAGCTACAGTAATTGATGGCAGAAAAATGAGGTTCACAAAGTGAAAATGTCCCAGTTTGTGTTACTGATCAGGCTGGGAATGAAAAACACTGCAAACAAGCCTGTAACTAAATACACAAGCTAACAGTACCAAGGTACTATGAGAAAGCTGATTCCTATCTTTGTTTTGCAGACACAAATAATTTGGACAAGAACCCAACTTCAGAAATGCTGGTGGAAAGCGAAGCTCTAAAGCTTTGCAGTTACCTTTTACTTTTAACAGCTAAGCAGGCATATCATTACGGAAAGCATCACCGCGTAGCATCACTACAAAATCTTCTAACGTTACCTTTACAGTGTGCAAGTAGGTTTCCATCTCTTAGAAAGACCTGCTGTCTTGCTGTTCAGTCTTCAGGTTATGCAAGGACTTTGTGCCTTGGCAGACTCAGAAGAAGAGGAAGCAACGTGAACAGCCTGAAAATTGGCTGTCTGCCTTGACTCTCGTTAAATCAGTTCTGGTGTTAGGAGTTGTCTCCTGGGAACCAGACAGAGATGTTGGGCTAGGATTCCTACATGAAGGAACTGCCTTGCATGTTGGCTGCACATCCTCATTTTGGGACTGGTATGTACGTGTGAATAAAACGATCCAAATTTAGAACACCCTCAGACTTCTTTTATGCCCAAAAGTAAGGCATAAGCACCTGCTAGTGAAGGAAAGAGCACACAGATGTTAGAAGTCAAGGCAACAAAACTTCAATTTACTGCCATTTGCCGTTCTTCGTATGAGAGACTTTTAAAGGGTAGAGTACAGGAAAAATGCTGTATGTACTCAGTGCTTCCTTAGAGGAAGGTAATAAACCCTTAAGACATGTACTTTAATGAACCAAGTTAGTAAAACATAAGATTATTTAGTAACCACCATTCTAGAGGTGCCAACCTTTGACGAGTGGTAACTAACATTATTTCAAGATGTTTCTAAATATTTGTATCAACAGTGTCGTGACTGCAATACTGTTTCCTCAGGAGTGCCTCACTCCTCAAAGTTACATGCTTCATTTCAGTTGGCACATTTGAGGAGCTTCGTGTTCAGTATCACAATCTGAGCCTACGGTGAAGCACTTAAAAGGCCTGAACTAGTAAATTAACATCCCTGTTTTCAAACGGGCATGTGAGAGGAAGAAAAAGGCAGACTCTGGAATTAGCACTTAAAAACTTAAGTAAAGATCATATAGAATTATTTATAGAAACTAACTTGGACAGCTGCTGCTATGATTATCTTGTGGGATTCATTAAGGCCCTGTTTGACATTCAAATAAGTTCTTGTTTCTGGTGGCAAGAAAGAAAGAGAGTGTGTACTTTAAGGAAATTACAGGATTTAGAAATGAAGATGAAAGATTCAGAACTATCTTGCAGTTACTTTCTGCTCCCTCTGCCCTCTCATAAACTGGAAATATTATGATAAGAGGTATGGTGGCCTCTGATGTACTGCACAGAAAGAAATGAGAAAGTTAATAGGGGAAGCACCAAATTAGACACCTGAAAGAAGAGGATTAAAAGACGAATATTATATCACTTTTCAGCATGGCATTACAGAGCCCAACCTCATCTTTTTTTTCAGGTTTTGTTAAGGGCTGCTTCTTTCACAGACCTGTGCAGCCTACCAAAGAGGCAGGAAACATTCACTCCGGTATTTGCATGACAATAACATGCAAGGCCAAAAAGTTATTCCATGATCAATGGAAGTTCCTATGGACTTGTATTTTACACCTCTCTCCCTTGTCCTAACTGGACATAACTTTTCCATGTAGCCCATTCTGTGAGTGGGACTGAGCAGAGTCCCTCTCCTGCTGCTGAGCATCCTCGTAGCTGCTTCACAGGCATTTCTGCAGCCAAGGCACAGATGCCCCTTGCACTTACTTTACTAAAGACGCAAGTGAATGGGGTTTGTATCACATAATCTGCCCTTCTTCCTCCCTGTCTCTCCTCCCCAGTCACCCCATGAGAGCATGTAAGATCAGCTAGAAGTTTCCACTATAGCTTCGGGGGAACTGAAAACGTGTGTGCATTTTGCCCCTCATTTATCATTCAGCAGCGCCCAGACTTAAGGTGTGGACCCTAACGATGCAAGATCAGAACTGGATGCATCTTGAGGAAATGCTTGCAAGCATTAAAGATGTCATTAACCATTCAAGCTTATTCCTCTTGGACTCCCATTTGTTCCTAAATATCTACCAACCACATACAAGAGTATTTCTTTCCATATGTGGGCTGTAGGAGGTAATGCTCAAATACTATGATGATGAAGATAATCTAAAAATATACAAAATCTGAGTGGATTAGACTAAAATAAACATGGAGGATGTGTTGGGAGATGATCCTTTCACTTGAAACTTTCACCTTAGTGTGGCAAGAATTGACTTTTTTTGCTCTCTTGGTACATTATAAATCCTGCATTTTTCCCTAGGCAAAAAGATGCATTGACAACAGTGTAAGTGGGTGAAAAATGTAAGAACTGGCAGATTGAAGGATCGTGGAAGATGTTCTGTTTTTTATCAGGTTATTACATGAATATTATATTTGGTTTTGTGCTGGTTGTATGCCTGGGAAAAATATATTTTATAAATAAATACAAAACCAGAAAAAAAATAGCATGTTGCAATACATCTTCAGCTGTTATATATAGGTAAACTCGTGTTAGGAATGGGTTCTCACATTCTGAGTGGCTTTTAAGAGGTTGATTCTGACCTTTGAAACTAATTTTAGTTGCGTAGAAGTTTTGAAGCTACACACATCAAAGACTGAGATGCTCAGACATTTTAGTAACTGGACTGACTGGTACAACATGTAGCTATCAGAAACCAGTAGGGTTTTCCTCTTTTTTTTCAGTTCATGCAGGTTTGTATTGCCTGGCCTCTTGCTTTAAAATTTAGCTGGAAATAAAGTTCAGTGAAAAACACTCTTATCAGAGTGAATGCCAAATCGTTTGGAAGATGGTTTTGTATCCAAGTGCCTCGATTCCCTCAAGCACTCCTTTCTAGAAATAAGAGAGTGAGTTTTGAGCTAATTAAAAACATGAGAGGAGATTCCAATTGGTCTGATTTTCTTTCACGAGACCAGATCTGCACCTCACAATTTCTGGCATATCCCCCTAAACCAGCAATATGTCACATCCCTGTTGCCATGTTGCATCCGTGGGGCTGAAGAAGTAAAACCTTTCAGTCATACAGGGATGTTCAGCCCGTGCCACTCACTTCTAGTCCTACTTAAACTTGCTTTACCAAAGGCTGCCCCCTCAGACACCTGCCCAACCTCTGCCTGAATTGGATCACTGGAAACAGAGTTCTTGGCACATGTACTGGAAAAAAAGTGAAAAGAAGAGGCAGAAGGGTGGAAGGAAAATGACCAAAGCAAAGGCAAAATAACTGTTCTGTACCAGTTAATCTCAGAGAGCTTTCTCTTATCTTGCATATTGTCACTGTATACTTCTCAAATGCTTAACTACTCCCAAATTATTTTTTCCGTGATTATTTTTACTGGGTCTGTGCAGATTGATCTGGAGGATCTCTGTGTTGGATGCCATTAAGTAAGTATTATCTGCTCACTCTGACAGCTGGTCTATGACAAGAAATCAGCTGGTATCATTCCTCTGTCTTTCTCTCGGGTTCAGAAGGAAACATTTAACCAGAAATATTCTCATTTCAAATTTCAGAAATTTTCTTTACATCTGAAATTATCTCATGCTTCTGGCCTTCTGAAAAAAAATCCCAGGGTTGCTCTGAACATCTTTTATACATCTTACTCTTCAATAAAGCTGAAATGTTTATGTCTCCAGCATTTATGTATGGAACCCATCTATACATCAGGAGAGTGCAGTTAGAGAGGTGCTACAGCAAGGAGGTTAAATGCCCACAGACATGTCATGTCACGAAGATTGATTTAGTTTGGTTAAGGCACCCGACGCTTCCTTTTCATGTGGCGATGTTCCTAAAGAAGTATCTTGGACTTTGGGAACACCCTTATCTGCTGTGTGATCTGAATTAATCCTCTCGTATACCACATCCTCTAATTTGCCTTTCCACACTTTCTATTTCTTCTGCTGAAAGAGTTTCCTTGAGAATCCCAGTAAGTCTTGTTTCTTTACTGCTTATCAAGGCCACTATCTCTCTTGGAACCAAAATGCCACAGTGCAAATCTTCCAAGTCATTCTCTTTTAGATCCATGTGGGCATCAGTTTCCACAGGTAAAACCCCCTTTCCCCATTAAAGCATGGTTCCTAATCCCCTGCAACGACACCGGGAAATCACGCACTGCCCAGCACAGCCTTCTGGCTTCTCTCCAGCTTTCAGCTACACTTGGCAGTCACAGGGGCTCCGGAGGGGCCACACTTCCACCCAGAGTCACACTCTTTCCCATCTCTAGCCCTGTGCAACAAGCCCACCCCATCAGATCCTCATTCACTTCAGGGTCACATCCCTCCCCAGCACATTTTGATACCTCAAGCTACATCTTTGTCTATCAGGGAAGACTTCAAAGCCGTGGTGGGGTCAGGGTTCAGATCCTTCTCTGGAAAAACAAAAGACGATCCTAACTGTAGCTTATGAGGATTGATGCAAAGCAACTGATTGCCTTTTGTAAAGGAGAATGAACTATGCACGGGCTATCCAATAAACAAATGATTTAAAACAACTTGCAAGCCATATTGACCCCACGTTCTTTCAGGAGGTACCCTGAAGGGTACCTCCCTTTTAGGGAGACATTTATAGAGGAGTTGTACCTACTAGGAAACAAAGCACTGTCTAATATACTAAAAGACTACCAAAGAAATCTAAGCAGTTCCATATTGGAGGGGATTTTCTTCCTTTTCTTGAAATGCAGGAATTTCAAAGTGCAAAGGGATTTCTAAAGCGCAAGCAACAACAACAGTAGGGTAGCCTAAGCCACAACTGCAGGATTTCCAAACACAATCTAGCATGGACACAGGCGCTCTCATGCAGAACAGCAGGAAAGAAAATGTTGCAGAGAAGCAAGAGGAATGCGTAAAACTAAATGCTAGTCATATACAAATACTAGTTCATTGGTGAGTTATGATAATTAACCCACAGCAACACTAGAGAGGATTATCAATCTAGAGAACATGAGGAGGGCTGACCAAGTTCCTATATAACAACCAGACCACACCATTATCCATTGTGCCTGGATGAGATACAGCAAGAGGAGTATAAAATATCCTCAAGGATGCTAAAATGTTCATCACTTGGTGAAATAGAAAGCAGCATAGAGAAAAGGGCTGCTGGTATAGGTCAGCCTGAGATAGCTGGCAAAAAAGGCTGGTAAAATTTCTCAATGATCCTTCCGATGCCTCAGCCTCAAACCAGGACACATGTGATTACAAAAATAAGTAAAGGCAACCTGATTTCCTTGGACAAAATCCCTTACCTTCATGTCAATTTGGTCTAATGACATTAAATCTTGTTTTGAAACCGACGAGGTTATACAGGGTAAGGACAGAAACTGGATCCCTACTCAGGGAGACGATTACAGTTCTCCAGAGGATAACAGGTAATAGCACAAATGGAACTTTTGCTCTTTAAACTTGACATTAATAACGGCAAGCTCTTTCCACACTCTATTACGACTAGTTGTTTTTGTTATTAATAGTAATGGTTACTGGTAGTGGAGTAGCGCCTAGAGATCTTAGTGGAGTAGCGCCTAGAGATCTTAAATCGAGCCAGCCCCATTGTGCTACTGACTTCACAAACACCTAATAAGATGGAGCTCGGAGCCTCGCCTTGCCCGGGAGCTCAACTCTAAAAAGACAAAGCAATCAAAAGATGGGAGGAGACCAGAGCGCGGAGAGACGGGAAGGGAATCAGCCAAAGGTCACATCTCCATGTCAGGAGGAAAAGCAAAACGAGGCGCTGGGATGGATGGTTGCCGCGGCCAGCCTGGTGCTAGCTGCAGCCTCTTGAGATCCCCTTGATTTCTGCCGGTACCTCGGTGATATCTTCCCTGAGACCTGACTCTGAGGAGGGCTGGCTCTCTCAAAGCAGAACTTGCACAAAATCCCCACGTTTCTTGCCCACGCTTTCCTTTTGTGATACAGATGTTTATTGGCCTCTAATAGGTAGCACAAGTTTGCTAAACAACCTTATTGATTACTTTTTTTGCGGGTACCTGGTAAAACATTACTGAGCAATTGTAGCCCATGGTACAGTTAACCAGAATAGTCTTGTCTCTTTTTGATCCCTGCATCCTCAGTTCTCTCCTGTTACAGCTAGTTACTTGCCACAGGCAAACAACTGTTGGTCTCCTCAGCTCCAGCGTAAGGCAGCAAATGTCCAGTGGAGAAACACAAAAGCATGCCTGATAAGAGGAACTACAGGCTGAACACCAGCCTTTCACCCAAAGGGATGGCAAAGCACTTCCCAAGGGCGATGAAAAGCTCCCCGCAGCTGGAGGAGGCTGGAGATGGCAGCCAGGCCGACAACCGGCACATCCTCACTGCAGAAGGATGGGGAGGTGGAATATTTCCATCGGGGATACGAACGCAAACCCTTGTTGCTACCAAGAGTCATAAAATTTGTAACGGTGAATCAGGGGAAGACAAACAGGTTTTGTGCTTTTCTAAACCTCTTGAGAGAATTTCAGATGTTTCTTGCCTATCAAATACATAGAAACACACTTGAACACCCTGGAACAAGTTAAAGTAAATATACTTCAGAGAATCGAAATGCCACAGTATCATTAATCCCCCAAAATGTAAAAATCATGACATTTTAAGAGGAGTGAATTCTTTTTCTTTGGGTTTTTTTTTGGGCACAACTGCACTCATGTTTTCCAGCTTCTCAAGTGCAGATATCAGAACTTATTTTTTTTCTAGGAAGCAGTATTTTAACGTTATTAAATTAATGTTGAAGTGGGAAGCTTACTAAAAACACCAACACAGTGCTTAATAAAAGCACCAACACCAAGACAAATGCCAATGTTGGTGATGCAAAAAAACCACTAAGCCATTTCATCTGACTAAGCAGCATAAGAAACAAAGGCCTTCAAATTGCTAGCAAGTTAAATCACAAATTGTAGGTTTTGCTATTAAATACAATATACCACAAGAAACTTTATCACAGACGATTAGAGCTGGCATGAATTTGTGCTTGGCTTCCACTGCATAAAGCCCAAGTGCACCCCTGAGAGGGGAAATCCTTGTGCCTGTGGAAAATAACTGCGAACTTTGCCCTGTGGTGAGTTTGCAAGAGGCTAACACAGGAAAAAAGAAGTGAGTGGAAAGGATCTGACTGGAAACACAATAGCAGACTTAAAAGGCTCTGATAAATGAAAAGTCATTCCAAGATTAGGGTCTCATTCAAAAAAATAACAAAGACATTTTCTGGTATGTGGCTGAAAATAGATTCCATATGAAAATGCTTAGTAGAGCTTATCAATGTTTTTAATTCTCAGCCCTCTTCGAATAAATGCAGCATTTTTAAAAACTAAAATGGCATTTTCAAAACTTCCTGAAATGTAGACGCAGAAGCTACACAATTAATGTTTTCATTTTTCAAACCAATACCGCAGTTTTAAAGATTTTCATGTTGCAATTCCTTCGCACTTTTTTTTCCCTTCCATCTGCCTGATCTTGTCTTCACTTCTCGTAAAAATACTACAAGTGAGGAAAAAGAAAACAACTTTCCTTGCCTGAAAACTGAACTGAGTTAGAGGTTGATTCAAATGTTCCAGAAGCTTTGTGGAAAATTTAGAGAAAGCACTGAGAAATGTTTACTGTTTTCAGAACATCTCTAGTATTCAATGAATCTTTGAATCTCTCTTATCAGGACATATCTAAGATTTTGAACTCTGTAAAGGACTGTTACAGACAGAATTTGTTTTCCTTTTTTATAAAAATAACCTCATGGAACGAATCTGAAATACGATTTTAAAAAGACAAAGCAAATGAAAGAAAACTCTAAGTTTTCTCAGGTTGCCTAACATCTGCTCATGGTACAGGATATACAAATAAATATAATAAATTCAGTTGTTTAACAGTAAAAGCACACCTGGGAAAAAAGCTATTACTGTGTTGATACATTAGATATTAAAGCCTTGCAGCACAGAGTTAAACTGCTTGTAAGTACAGGCTTAGTGCTAACATGTTTCTTACAACGTACATTAACCTGGGAGCGGAGACGGTCATAAATGGCACACAGGCAATCTCTCATCGCAGGGATATCAGCCAAAAAAATAATACCCGGGCTCCCTAGAGCAATTTTACTCTAAAAATTCCCTCCAGTCCAAACAGGCGAGAGATGTTGCCGTCTAGCTTTATAACTCCCATACTTTCCTTCCAAAATAAACTCCAGCTGAAAACTTACAGTCCAGGCCACTCGCACCCTGGAAACAGGAATGCAGGAGACCGTGTAGGAGAGCACCACCTAGTGACTAATACCACAATAATATCACTGGTGAAAACCACAAGAGCCAGAAAAAACAAACGCCAAACTTTTAATAGCAGTGTGCCCTGTCCAGCTTATGTTTATATTCTTTTGTCTCTTTCTCCTTGGAGAGGTCTCATTTTGACCAAACAGTGCTGTAAGTCAAGAGGCAATTTAGTTTAAATTCAAAACACTGGGGTTTGGGAAAACGTATCCTTCATGTTTTAAAACAGGCAGGTCTTTCTATTAGGATCTGCGCTTTAAACACCCTAAATATGCAGCGTAGGAATCTGGGAATCCAAACCGCCAAAAACTCAATTCTGCAACCATGACTCAAGTGAATAATCATGAGACATCTGTGGGACTACTTCCAGGAGAAGGAAAAGCAGCATATGTCTCTGAAAGTGCTTAGAACAGTACATTTCTGCCAACTTTATCATGAATCTCCTATCTCCTGGTTGAAGCTGCAGCTTCTGGAGTCAAGTGCTTCCATGTGAATCTGAATTTTAACCTAAAAAGAAAAATGAGTTTCTAACTCTGAAGTTCAGAGAAAAGGCTTGGGGAAGTGTGAGCCGCATGAGCCCCTCAAAGTAGAAATCACCATGAGTAATGAAGGAGCGTATCTTAAAATCTGTCTGAATGGCACTGAGAGAGCATGGTCATGGGTGTCTGCAGATGCCAATACTGAGCAAACTCTCTGAACCTCACTCTTGGCTGCAGCGGATGAGCAAATCAGCCTTTCAGGAAAGACCATGGCTCCCAAATTCCACAGGCTTGCTCTTCTGCTGCTGCCTCCTGCTATTTCTGAACAACTCCATGCAAAAGGTTGGAAAACAGTTCCGCACTGCTTTGGGGAGGAAGCGGGAGGAGAGGGGATACTGACAAATCCTATTTGTTTTCACAAATCAAATGTGGCAACTGTGGGCAATTACAGTTGTATTAACTTGTACAGCTTGTAACTAAAATGTGTCTTCTTCATCAGAGAAGTAGCCTTAATACAGCTGCAAGATCACCATGTACTGTATCACACCTCTTTGTGCTTCTACTAAAAACATAAGCTAACAAACAAGTCTAATTACATGGCTTGTATCTGCCCATCTCCACAATGATCCTAGGTTTTCTGCGATAGTAGAACGAAGCAACTTGAAGTAGCAAATGGTTCCTCTTCGTCGTCTGGAGCATGGCAGGCCACATGGTTGTAAAGTGCTACGGGAAACTTATTCTACTGTGTTTCTGTTCGTGTTTTCACCATTATGTGACATTTTTGTTGCTGTTGACACCAGTTTCCTTCAGCTGGAAGTCAGCAGAGTATCTAGGCTACATCTTCTAGCAAAGGGCTTTTGCAAGCCGATGCCCACAGCGGCTCCGTTTGGAGGTTTGCTCTTGTAGGGGAGCAGGCAAGTCTTCCTCCAGGTTGCTTCTGAAAGCATCTTTCCCCACTGCACTTTCTATCTGCACTCTCTTTTGTTTACCATTAAGGTCGAGCCTGTGTGTTTTCCCCACTCTGCCTGTTGCATTAGTGGCACTCTGAAAGTGAGACCTTCTCTGGATGGAAAATGTTTGGTGAATTTTTAAATACCATTATTGATTTCACATTAATTTTCTTTATGAATGAGGAAAAGCTCTTATGTGAGGCTGTAACAGCCAAGAAATATTTGACAAGTTGTTTAAAATCTACTGCCTGGAAGCAGTCTGATCGATTGACTCATTTATTTTCCTTATTTTTAAGTAGATTCTTTAAACATACCTTATCTTCACTGATTAGTATTATCCATCCTAGCACAAAAGTGATCACATATTACTTGCAGCAGAAGTGACTACCTCTTGGACTTCTGCTACAAGAGGTCTAGATATTTTGCCCAAAGCTGTTTTTTTCCTTTCCTTCAATGGCATATGATTAGAATGTAATGATTTTGCCTCTGCACCAGCCAACACCGCTTCCGTGGCTTCTGTTTCAGGGCATCGAAGCTGTAAAAGGGCAGATTCTTTCATATAACCAAACTTGCCTGTTGCACCAGTTTATTTCACATCCTGTGGGTCTCCTTTGGGATACAGATTATTGGCTGCTCTTTAGTGAATAACTTTTTAGTCATTCTTTGGCCTCAGAAAATTACCTTTGAAATATTGTATGCAAGAGTATTCATTATGAACAATTAATGTACTGAAAACGTCGGCACCTCAAGAAGGCATTATATAAAAGATGAGTAAATTTATGTTCACGCATCATTCAAACTTCCTGCACTTTTCATTCTTCTAAAATGTATGTATTACATTGCAGTACAATAGCTTATATGAATTTGATGACCTGGATGGAATAACGTCAAAACTTCCTTACTGTGTATTTTAGAAAAGGAAAGCAATCAATTAAAGAGTTTTCTTTTCTCTACCACTATTTTTAGGTAATACATCTGGCAGCTTGATAGTAATTCAAGGTACTTACCCTGGAACATCTCTTTGCATGTTTTTAAGTCAGAAGCCAAAAAAAAAATTGGTTTAGGGGAAGCTACAGTCTACATCCAGACATTCATGTAAAGTGAGAAAAATTTTTTGTATCAACTAAGGGGTGAAAGGGTTACTTGTATACACTTATCCTGACACTTATTAAATTATAAAATGTAGAACGATCTGAACTTAAACCTCTTAAACTTTTCCCCTTGACATGTGGAAGGATCTCAGATTGTTTCACTTCATTTAGTAAGGTTTAAGCCTTAAAAATGATGCATGTTTCACATCACACTCCAAACGCTCTACAAAGTATTTTAAAGATACTGCCAGCTAATTCAACAAATCCAGGAGGAGCAGATCGTAATCTAATTTACAGTAACATGTGAAGTAACAGCATCGGTCACTTCAGTTGGCTGGCGCTGCTGGAAGGGAGGTTACAGCACAGGTCACCCACCGTGACTAGCTGCCGGTCACGGGTAGCACATGCTTCTCTCGTCACGTCACAGCACCACACCTCGGAGAAGGCGAGCAGAGAAGTTCAGTGGCTGGTTCCTCCTGGGCAAGAACAAAGTCCCCCAAAACCCAGAAGAACCTTCATCTCTGAGTTCTCAAAGTCATCGACCAACCTCCGCCTCTGGTTTAACAACAGTCGCTCTGCCAGGCCATAACACGAGCGCTGCCTTTTCACCTCTTTAAGGGGAGAGGCACAAGAACACTTGTGTTCATGACAGAGAGGTTAATTGACTGGGCTTTATTAGTTTTTTGGCTGACAGAGATAATTGCTAAGTTCAATACTGAACTAATAGTAGTATGAATTTTAGACAAAAGTCATTAGATTGCAGACAGATTAGGGATAAATAAAATGGTAGTCGTGTATCTCTCATGCCACAATAAGAGAAATACACTTACTGTTGCAGTAAGGTCTGTATTTCAATTTGATTATATTTGGCAAGTCAATTAGAATTGCTTACTAACTATAGTTAATACAAATATTTTCTCTTTGAATGTGCTATAGTAATGGTTATTTCCCCTCCTTTATCTCACAATATGAGTGATGAACAGGATGATTGCAATTAAAACCAACACCAAACATTCCATTCCCCAATCTTCACCTTTTTATGTTCCTTCACTGACTGCTCTTCCACACCTCCAAAAAAATTGACTCATAAATCAAGACTGCTACCTTCTTTTTCCCACACCTCACAGCCTGAGTACGGAAACATTACATATACACAGTCCAACACAGTGCCTTGCAACAGAACATAGTTAGTTGTCAAGACACTCATGCAGGCTGTGGAAACTCTATGATGGCGATAACTGGACATCCCCTATCCACCCAAACATGTTCAGAGTTATGCAAAATCCTGGCGCTGGGCTGACACAGCCCAGCACTGCCCAACATTCCCTACTGTAACTGATGTCATGTTGGAACAGAGTTTATATAAAGAAAATTTGATTTGATGCTTTTTCTTCTTCTCAGTTTTCTGCATCACGTATCACTGAGAAAAATGAAATAAAACGCCCAACTCAATTTTTTGTTGTGAACAAGCATTATGCTAGTCCATACTGAAAGTGGCTCACAGAAGTAACGCTATCTACACAGATGTCAACTGAAAAAACCCATCAACCTGCATCAAAATGTGCCTGGTTTTGCCAAGCAACATTACAAGACAGTCATCCATTTAATAATAAGAGCAATAAGATTTCCAGCTTGATAAAAAAGGAAGACAAAGATCAGCTGTTAAGAAATGAAGATTACAAAACAAACAATAAAGGCTGAACATTTATAAACTTCTAGAGCGACAGCTAGACTACCTATCTCCAACATGCACTTCCCATGTCTGTTAATGACTTGCATGTACAAAACAGCATAAACACTTCCCTTTATCTCATTCCTAATAGGAAAATTCTCTAAAATATTAGACAAGTCTTGTCTTACTCAAGTTCTCCTTCTCACCTTAGCCAAATGTGACTTAAAAATACATTATAATCTCGATTTTCCATTTTCCTTTTCTGCTTTGTTGTGAAGAAAACCATAAAAACTTAAGCTAAGGAACAAGAAGATGGAAGACTTTCAGTGACTCAGTAAATCTGAGTTTGTGGTACTGGACGCAGACAAGCAGAGCAAAACCAGACTTTATTTAACATATTTCAACAAGTTGTTTTGTAAGCTGACCTTACAGAAGATATGCATTTATCTACACTATATAAATTTCTTTAAGGCCTAGATCACACTGATGCTCATCACCAATAGTCAGTGGAGAGGATTTTACAGTGCTATCAATCTCATTTCCACACGTGTTCTTCTGAATGGATGATCTCTTCTCCATCTCTGCTTGTCAGCATAAAATCAATGAGATATTAGTAACAGGCAACTGAGAGAGAGGAGAGCATTTTCCATATGCAGCACAGTTATTCTTTATCAGTTAATTTGTGTGAATTCCTGTTTTTATGTCCTTTGCACAATGAAAAGGTCGCATATCTTTCGGTATTTATGTTCACATGCTGGGTGACATATAGCCAGGACTAGAGAATACACATCTATAGGGCATATACCACACACTCTGCTGAGGAAGCAACGCGAGCACTCAGTTCCCTTCAACTGCAAAACCCTTGAGTCTTCCAGGGATGCAACCTACCCCTCCACCACTCACCTTGGCAAGCATAAACACCCATCACCTCCAGATTAGCTTGTTAGTGGCAAAGAAGCATACAAGACTCATTACAAACATTGTCACCCTGAAAGAGAAACAAATCAATATTCCACAAAAAAGAGCTGTTACTCAAAGTCCCGGAGTCTCAAGATGGACAGATTAAAGGACTATGCTCCAACCTGCAACGCCATAGTGAAAGGCATCAGGAATGGTGTGTTCAGAGAAGGTGAGAGCTGACACACTGAGGACATAGTTCAGATCTCACCAGAGAAACAGGGTAATTAGGAAGACAAAAAGATCACAACCAAGACTTTGATGTGGTAAAGATGGGATAGGAAGACCTTCTAGATCTAGAATAATTTAGGATGACAGCTGAGCAAGGATTCAAACAGAGATCCCTGCAGCATCCTTCCCTGAAATCTGTTGTATTTTGTCAAAGTTATCCTTAGGAAAATACTTTATGCTGTTTATTAGCTGACCCTGCTGAGGTACAGAAGTGTTTACATGTAAAATGGAATACAAATAGGAGCTCAAATGCCCCCACCATGTGGCTAACTGGAAAAAACAATGCAGAACTGGAAAAGGCCATCGTAGATATTGACCTGTAAGACAGTCCTTGCCAACTTATCCGCCACTTACCCTCAGCAGTGGAAGTCCAAAGCTCCTTGAAGACAACAACCAACATCACAACCACGTATCAAGGAAGAGAAATGAACTGCTTAAAATCATTACATAGCTTAATGTTTATACTCACTATGGGATCCCAAGTTGGTCATCTTTTAAGTACTTGCTGCTGCCTGCTTAACTGGATAGCTCAATCAAGAAAGATAATGTGGTGCTTCAGCAGATCCTACAGCAGAGCAGCTATGCCTGAGAGCACTCAGTAAAACACATCTAATTAAAGGTGACTTTCACCCAAAGGCCTAGGGAAGCGCTAAAGGCATGCTTCCAGGATGACAGTAAGCCAATCTGTGTGCAAGCTTCCTTCACCACACAGGGGCCATGCTTTCCCACCACTTTGCGATAACACTGGCACATGTGCCTGAAAAATAGCTGCGCTTTCAGCTGGATTACTTTTCAGTTGGATTACCTCCTTGATCTGCCTAACTGTGCTGCTGCATAAATACTGGTCAACACAACAGGAGTCAGGGTAGGAGCACCAAAAAGATGCCTGTAAAGAGCAGGATGGCTTCTTAATGGCAATGACGCTTTAGACCCTAACTGCGAAACACTCTTCAAGACATTCAAAACCCCTTTCTGGGGAACTATCTTTCATGAACCAGCCACAAGGATAACTAGACCCTTTCCCCCACCCATCAGATAAGCCATGATGGATAGATCCAACTGACGCTGAGAGATGGAGGAAAAGAACCTAGATTCATCTCTCCTAGCTGCCCAACCCTGAAAAGGAACAAACTGTTAAGATATAAGCATATAACACGGTATGCCTTTTTTTTCTTTCTTTCTGGTTGGTTGTTGGTGGATTCATGGGAATTAATTTCACAACCTTTCTGTATTTAAAGAACTTCTCTGTAGAAAAGGATAATTTGGGAGCAGATTTAAAACGGCACTGGTCTACCAGGCAGCAAAGTTAAAAACCGTAGTATTCCTCATATTCTCCCTTTTTAGCATGAAGAACTTGTCCCCACCTGGAAACAAAACCAGCTGTTGACAGGGTAAAACACTCAGACAATACCAATAGCACCCAAACCCACCTGCTCTCAAGATTTGAAGTGAAGGCAATTGTACATGTATTCACATGCTGATGGCAAGAGTACGATCACTTTCAGCTTCTTGTCTCCAGGAGTGGAAGGGATATTTCTTCTCACTGCTGCCCCTCTGTTGAGGTGTATGGAGATACCCAATTGCATGTAAGAAGCACCCTTTGGATGCTCCACAATGCTGACAACAGTTTGACACATTGAAAATTAAGACTGGGCTTTCTGGTACTCATTTCAGCTTTAGATTCTAGTAATGAAGATGAAGCAAAATGTCCCTAACTGCTGCTGCCACTGTCAGCCTGTCTTGGATAAGCAACAGGTAGCATGACTGCTTTGTAAAAATGGTGATCTCAACATCCGACTGATAGGTTTTTGGGGGAGAACTAGCCTCCAAACCAGCAAAAACTTTCCCAAACAAGCCATTTTTTTCTTTGCTGAGTCTCAGTGTGGAGACAGGCTCTCATACAACTCCTGCCTCCTAGCAGCAAATGACTGATTTTTCCAGTTGGTGGCATCAGCGGCGTTACCTCTTGTAAACCTTTCTCGTTGGGGGCCTGGCTCAATTCGTTATGTTGAAAGATTTGTTCAGGCTGTATCCTCTCCAAAGCAATGTAAACAAGACATACGTGCCATATTTGGGGGCAGGAAACCCCAGCTCTAAAGACAGAACTTGTCATATGGATGCATTGCTGATGCAATGAGCAAAACAAAAGTAGACTCCAAGAACTAAAAATTCAGTCCAAGACAAATGTGAAATGAGTAACTAACTGCAAGATCTAGGGAAATTTCTTAAGTCTGAGCCACAGACTTGAGAAGAACTACAAGTATAAGGTGTATCCAATGCTTTTTCATCTCTGTACACACTTTCAAAAGGAGTAGTGGGAAGCAAATCTTGAATTGATGACAACCACCAAGTCAAAATACTGTCTATCTCAGGATTGTCTAGACAGATCATCTAGGACAAACATGCTATTTTGACAGGTCACCTGTAAAATTACATGACTGATACCCAATGTATTGTAATTAATTTTAGCAATGAAGCTTTGTATCAGTTCAGACTACCTGAAACATCTAAATTCAGCACAATCCAGCAGGACAAGCTTGGGATTTGAATGGAGGTCAGTGGCTGTCACTAGGAAAACAAGGCTGAAAATGTAGATTCAATGCTTGAGACAGTTCTGCCTTCACATGCAACAGATGTCACCCACTCTAGCTCCTCAACATAAATTCCTGTTGTTGACTGTAGGCTGGTCTGCACAGTGACATCTGCCCCAAGGCTACCTTAAAACTGTCATTCAGGCTTCATCCCTAGTATAAGCTGTTGCACCTTTCACTCCGAGCTCCAGACCTCTTGCACTGCTGATTTATAGCTGGGACTGAACGTACCATTTTCTCAAAATTTCACAGACACAAAGGTAGCTATTGAGCCCATTTCCCACATACAGCACATCAAGAAAGCACAGTACCGAGCCCCACTGCAAGCCTGCTTCTGACTCTCAAAGGCCAACAGGCTAGTCCCTCTGTGATAGCCCTGCCAGAGGCCAGCACCAAGAGCTCTGTGGTAGCAGCCCACAGGACCACCCCCCAGCCCATGCCTCCCTCCTTGCTAGTGGCCCAACAATCTAAAACTGGGTGCTCTTCCCATCAGTTGACACCCCTCAGATGGAAAGAGCTTCATAACCCTCCTCCTTCCCCTGAAAATACTCCCAAGAAAATCCAGAATGCAGGTGATGTGTATATATCTATCTGGTTATAAAATTTTTGCCAGTACAGCTGATAATGCTTTAAGACTCAGACACCATCCCTCCAGGACTTTTTTCTGCAGATAACTTTTATTAAAAAAAATTAATGAGAACTGAAGTACCATTCAGGCTTCCAGAGAGCTTTTGTTAGGGCAGAATCAAAATTAACATGTTAGATAAACATGGTACAACAGTCACGTGAGATTATAGGAAACACCACATATTTCCCCACTCCAGGGACTTGACTCTTCCTGCAGAAACCATGTTGGTACAGCAACAGAAAACATCCCAGCCACAGACATGCACCCAGAAAGCAATCCACTAAGGCCAGTTAACATCAAGCTAGATTTTAGGAGGCATGGATTTCAGGTAAATGGAGGGGAGATTGAAGAGTCATTTTCTGTAAGAGTGGGAAGATTTAGCTGCCTTAGATGGGATGTAAAACCCAACTAGGAAAACCTGAGGGTCAGGGAAATTGCAACAAAATGGCATTAATATTTCTGTGCAGCAAAGCAAGGAGGTTCAACCAGTTTAAGGTATCACTACTTCTGAAAGGCCCACTTCTTCCTAGCTGATAAGAAGCAACTCTCTGGGTTTAAAGACTGTAAAGTCAATAGTCCACACTGGGTCAGTCCCAAATCTTCAATACAGCATTTTTAGTTCAGGGATATAGTAACAGTTTATGAGATGGTTACAAATAATAGGCAAAAGCCTTCTGCTTCTGAAAGCAGTAATGTGACACTGTGGAGAAAGCCTTAGACGGGACTCCTGTACCCTGGGTTCTATTCCTGTCCCTGTCAATAGCCTGTAAATGCTCTTGGGCAAGTCATTTCAACCCTTTTTGGTTCACTTTCATCTGTAAGGAGAGGGACAGACATGTGCCTCCTTTGCAAAGCCATTTGAACCGATTAAAAAGCATGATAAAAACTGACTTATTGTATTGTTCAAATCCACAATCTGTAGCTAAAGGCTCTGTGGTGGGCTTTGTGTAACAAACTGCAACAGTGCTCTCAAAACATTCCCTCTTGCCTCACAAGTATTAGGAAGCAACAGCTAGTGAGAATACTGTGCATTTTCCACTTAATTGCAAGGCAGCAATTTAGTGGTTTTTTTCAATTTGCAGTTTCTGAACAATTTTTAAATAGAGCTTTAGGGCGTCATATACAAGTTGAAGCCTGTTCTTACTTATCTTTTGTGAGCCCCTTCGAAGTAATCCACAGATCACTATTCACTGAAATCTGTTATCCTAGACTCATTTTGATCAACTGTTAAAGCAATACTCACATCCTCAGGGCAAGTAAGGATCATAACTTACCATGAATCTGTCCCACATTCAAAGCATTTCTAACAGTCTCTAAAGCAGGGCTTTTCAGGTTGCTAGTGGATGTGTACATTGAAGGGAATAAAACAGTGGCAATCCCTGCAGATCACTCTGGCCTGAATCAGCCTTGCTGATTTAACAGTTTACACTTCCCCACATCCATTTCCCAGTCCTGCTTATTCTGTGTCCTCACCATCTCCAGTCTCTCATCTATTCTCTACTGAGATTTTAGAAAAGGAATACTTAACTGTTCCATTATCTTGATCAGATCTTCAAGTTGTTTTAACTGTCTTCTTCACTTTAGAGCAAGTCAGCTGAACCAGAGATGCTCTTCTGTCTCTCTGCACGCCACCCTCACAAACAAATAGGAAGCCCTGTATCAGTATTTCTTTCACTACAACTTGCCCTACTACTCTCTATGAAGCTGCCTCATTAGCTACAAAGCTCTAACTATTCTATGTTAAGACATAATTAACAAGTTACTGTTATTATCACTAAGCACTCTGTGGCATCCCTTCCTCCATGCAGGAAGGTGATCTCTTCAAAGCAGCAGCCGACTCTGCATGTACATACAGAGAACCAAATATCATTAATGTTTAAATACATATACATTAGAAATTCAGTGCAGCTTAGAAGATAGTCTCATATGATGAGGTAGCACTTGAAAACTCTGCCCAAATTGCTTGTACTGTAAATGTTCCAAGTAAACTCTTCACCCAGGTCTTGCACCTTTCTGTTCATAATGTGAAGTTGTTCATGGGTCACCAAAAGGTGATTTGTGGCCAACGTAACCAGTCTAGCGAGCACTCATATTGTAGACAATTATGCAAAAAAAAAATCACTGTATAGTTTAGTTCCACTTTCCATTCCCTCTCTTCTTAATTTAAATAAAGAGAAAGCTGTCTTGACAAAGGCAAAAATTATCTTGCCAGTATAAATTGCGCCCACATTCAGGAATGGTTTATTAGCACATCATACAAGATGGTTTAAAGCATCTCCACTGTGGTCAACACAACGAAGCCTCAGTATTAATTTGGACTTGCAGAGTCATTTTCACCAAAGAACAGTGTTCTTCCTCTCAGAGGCTATACAGCAGCAACAGAGGCATGGGATGGCGAAGTATACAATTTTAAATATTGACTTACAAAACTAAAGTTATGTTGATCAAGTCCCAGTTGCCACATACCAGATAGGATAGATTTAATTTTGTTATGAGAAGACATACAGAATTCTAGTCAAAACTTTTTATGACTTTTTCAGGCTTTCTAATGTCTGGCCTTCTAAAGCACAACTTAGAATGCTAAACGAGCACTGGACCTATTTCTCTACTCTGTGTCTCAAGCTACCAATGAATGCTTACAGGCATCATTTTTTGCATCAGTAATTTATTTAGTAACTTCATCAAGTTTGTCTTACTCAACATATGAGGTTCTCATCATATCATCTTGGAACATTTTTCACAAACTTCTGTGTAACCTTCTACAGATTGCCCTCAATGCGCTTTGGCTAAGTCAGTGAGACTACCTACTGGACCTGCTTATATACAGACTCATTTTTCCCCATTTACAGTAAGTTTTGCCAGACTCCCACCATCACGTTCCTAACGCAAGTTACCACCCTAAGAAGTCAATTACAAAAAAGTTTTTTTAGGCCAAGAGATTGTTTGGTTTCAAACTAGTTGAAGACTTTTAAAGAAAGTCTAAAGCCTGCTCTGATTTGAGTTTTCAATAAACTTTTATTCTAATGTCAAAAGCTTTAGAGTCTTATATGCTTTAGGTGAAAATTAGCTTGTCATCAATCTTGACCCTTGAACAGATTTTCAAAGATTTAGTCAGAGTACAAGTTTGCAGTACACCAATACTGAGTAATTTCAGGTAACCCTGTAACACTAAGAATTCATTTGCTAGATCCTGGTGAAGAAAGCACAGACAGAACAGTTGACAAGAGGTGCGGTTAAACTACTAAAATACTGTATTTTAAAGATTATAGGTTTTTAAGGATGTGAAAATCCTTAACCATTACCCAGCAAGTTCAGCACAGCTCTTGAGTATGGTCATTCTTCCCATTCAAGAGTTAGAGTGTTGTTTCACAATGCTGCTATCTCTAGAAAAAGTATCTCTACAATACATACATGTAATTCATTGTGTAGTTCTACAGATGTTTAGTACACTAACCTGGCAATTGTTATGACAGAAACAGGCCCCAAACAGAGTGATGTTTATTCTCTTTTCCTAGGAAGTTCTTCTCACAAAAGCTTACCCTTATTATTTCTTCCCCTACTGTTAGAGAAAGTGTTAAGAATTACTTTTCTCAGGCATGGAAAACAATCCTCCACTACTTCTCCAGTCATTCCTCAAGGAAACAAAGTATTAAGTCTAAGAAATGCTTCTTAACAGCTACTGTAAGATTTCTCATACATTTATTCCTGCTCCGATATGAACTTAAAAGTACAGCGTCACTGTCATTTACTTCAGAAGCACAAGTGTAAATCTTTTTAAAGCTTTTTTTAAAGCTGTCATTTCCTATAGTTATCTTATACCTTCATTTGTCAGCTTTGAACAAGCTCCTGCCTAATGTGTTTTTAATTACAACCATTTATTTACATTTTACACCAGATAACACACTTTTGCTTTTCAGATGCGGACACAATCCCTGGTTCTGCAGCTTTCAAGTGCTTAGTTTAAGTAGGACTACGCATAAACCCACCTTTGCAGCATTAGAAGTGGACTCCTGAGCAACCCTGCAAAGAGAAGATACTCCTTAATGCTTGGATTTTGCCATCCATTTTATTGATTCCTGAAAAGGGGAAAAAAAACCACAGCTAACTTCAATAATTTATTTTATGTTCTCAGGCCACCATCTGAGCGCCAACATGACAAATGCAATAAAGCAGGAGAAGCCTCATACACTCTCTGAGCTGCCAGCCCAAAAGAAATAGCATATTGTTGTATTAGCAAAAGGTAATGGAATACGAGTGTTCACGCTGACCAAGAAATATATACGCTCCCGAGTGACAAACTTCGTTAACAACCAGTCAGGAAACAAGCAACCCAAGCACGGGAGCACCCCCAGCCCAAGCAGCCCCGCGGCTGGGCCCACACCCCGGGGGCGGGGCGGGGGTTATCAGGACACACCGTGCACGCAACCAGGCCCTTCCCCAGCCGCTGCCAGCCTCCCCGCTTCCGCCCTCACCACACGCGGCCCCGGCGGAGGGCCCGCTCGACTGGCCCCTCCACACCCCCGCCTCCTCCTCCTGCTGCTGCGCTCCCGCCCGGCTGCCCGCGGAGGTCCCGGCGGCACACAGCCTGCGGGCCGGCCGGTGACAGGCACCCGGGCTGCCCTGAGGGACAACCCACCCCCAGCCCACCGGCCTCGGGCGGATCCGGGCGGCGCGGCGCGGCCCTGCCAGGCCCGAGGCCCCGCGCCTGCGGCC
>VXBO01000064.1:4843-92831 GCA_013400135.1 Rhinoptilus africanus | reverse complement strand
CAATTTAGTTTCTGAGTGGTCAAGAATTTATCAACTTTGGTTTAGAGATTGAGCTTTCCATGATTTCTCCATGAAAGAGTAATTACTTTTGTGTTGAACTGTTTATTGGATTCCTGCATGATACTGACATAATTTAAACCATGAAGTTTAGAGTTTGGTCTTCGCTAGTTCTTTCAGTGATGGATTTACCCAAGAAGCAAATGGATGTTGCTGATTTGTTCTGTAAATAATAAAGCAGTCCTATTGTCCTAATGACAATTTTTTTAAAAAAAATTTCACGGTATAAAGTTTTGTGAATGCAGACGCAGCCATTACAGCATCCATAGAGTCATTTCAGTAGCACTATAAATGTGCTTGTAGTTAGGAAGTAACATCTGAATTCAGTGTGACCCCATATAATCCCTAATTGGGTCACAGAAGAGTCTTCATGTTTCTCTAAGTTTTTTTTGGTTGGTAAAAAATTAATGCTATTCATCAGTGTCATTTAAATATCAGAACAATGCCCTTAATTTTTCACACCATTCTTAAAATTAATAAAACCCAGAAGAACCCAAGTATCTTATTTTTTTTCCACATGAGAGCTTGTCATCAGTCTAATTGGACATAATTTCCTTTATTGTCTCATTGCTGAAAAATAAGGTTCAGAGAACTGTATTTCATTTCCTTTCAAGCTTTTTTAGTGAACATGGTATCCTTTGTCTCTTCAGCACTCTCAGACATGCTTTTTCTGGTACAGACAAGGTATTTCTGCTGAATGACTACACAGAACTGAAGAATGAAACAAATGCTTGGTTTCTGCAATTAAAAAAGTCTGCAGACTGCAGGGATGTATCTGTATCCCAACACCTCCATGCTTTTTTTAACATCATACACTTTTCTTCTTTTAAATCACTGTAGTCTTCATTTATTACTTTCTTCATCTGGAAAAGGGACTTTGATGTGGTTGAAAATAGTGGTATTCTACGTTCTTTACATTTTTTTGTAGGTTTCTTTCTCAAAGCTCTCCCCACCTCTGTCTTCGTGTGCCTCTGCTTTTTGTTAGAATTGTAAGACACAGGTGGTTCTGCCACGTACTGTGTGGGACAAGCTGAATTTTGCCCTTAAAACTGATGTCTCCTCCAGAAACGTATGTATCTTCCTACTTCCACAAATGACATTTGAAACCCTTGAAAGCTGAAGAAATTTGATGAGTGGAAGATTTTTTTAAACTTTTATTAGCTTTTTGCATACTACACAGAAGCAGACAATTTTAACCATAGAGTTTTGTATGTGTTTCAGTTAACCATCTAAGGTATTACAGTGAAGTAGACTCACTCTATTAAAAATAGCAGTTAAACATTGGAATAGGCTGTCCAGGGAGGTGATGGATTCACCATCCCTGGAGGTGTTTAAGAAAAGGGTAGATGTGGTACTTAGGGACATGGTTTAGAAGTGTTTTTTTGTCAGGGCAGGTTAATGGTTGGACTCGATGATCTTAAAGGTCCCTTCCAACCTCACCGATTCTATGATTCTATAATAATTTTACTAAGTATTTTTTAAAGTTTTAAATGGTAAAGGAAACTGTCTAAGAGATTAAATTCTCAAGACTATTGTGAAATTCTTAAACCAAAGAAACTGCTACCTTCCTTTCTGACTGTTTTCTGTGCTTACCCCTCTGTGTGCTTGGAGCTTGCACTTACTTGTGCACTTACTCTGTGTGCTTGGAGCTTGTCTAGGAAACTGCATTCCTTGGGAGATTTGAGAGCAGGGATAACTGATTCTTGCTTTCTCTGACTTGCATTTGGCATATTTTGCAAGGAAAACAGAAATTTCAAAAATGCTATGGAACTTAGTCATGGGAGGTATTAAATACCTAGCTACAGTAACCTGTTATGATTCTCATATATATGACTTGGCAAATTGAGGGCCATGTTCACAAAGGTATGAAGGTGTCAAGCTCTTTCTTACAGTACCTAATTTACCATAAATTTGAGTGGCTGTTAAATACTTACATCAGTCTGAGTTTCCACTTATATTTTCCTTGCGTAGATAGTGAATACTTGATTTAGACGGGATTAGAAATTTAGAATAAATCTATATAATTCTTGGCACCACCTGTAAGTATTCTTCCGTAGGAATTCTGGTCTGTTATGTTGTAGTAATAGGGCTGTTGTATCTGTTGAGATTTAAAAAACAACGAAGTTTGAAGTAAGGAAATTAGACCAGCTGTTATAAAAAGGTATATTTGGAAAAATGGAGAAACCCTTGGTCATGCAGATACTTCATCATGTTTGACATGGACACTGTGATGATTACATTGTCATGTAATCTGCTTCTGTACTAATATTCTTCTGTAAAGCCAAAAGTTCCTGTGAAGACCTGTTCTCCTGTATGGGAGAAACAGAACAAGTATGATGCGTCGCAGTGAACCGTAACAGAGGAAGAAAACCAAAAATGATTTGCTACCATTTTGAGAACATTTCATAAGACAGCCATGCTATTTCAGACCTCTTGATCCTTATCCTTGACAGAGATTACTGAAACCTCCAAAAGAGGAAGACTGGAATTGAAATTTCGTAATTGTTTTGAATATGGAAAAGCACAAGCTTAATAGTGGCGTTGGTTTTATGTCTCTGCACAACTTGTGCTCCTGGTGACCTCTGCAAGTGGTGAACTACTTGTCCCCTTTCCTGTCTCTTACACTTTTTCATTATTCAGTTGTACTTACTAACCTTTATCTTGATTGTCTGTTGATTAATATAACTTATTTTTACCCAGAACATATTCATCTCAACAGGCTTGAAGTTTGCGATGTCTCTCTCAGATCAGAAAAAGGGCATGTGTGCCCAAGATATTGTGATTTTTTAATTTTTTTTTCCAGCTGTACAGTTTATCCAATAAGAATAAATTTCCTGTTTTCAGATATTGCCTCTCAAAATCATTCCTGGAAACAGTTAGTGGACTCAAGGGATAGTGTGGTTTGGCTGATAGCTGATGTTTGGTAAAGTGTGCCGGTTAACAGACAAAGAAATAACTGCCATCTGCTTACACACACTCCATATATCAGACTCTGATAGTTCTGTGCTTTCAAATGGCTTTTCAGGTGGATATTTCCCTGAGGCATATTTACTGCAGGGTGCACTGTATGGTTTTTTTCATTACCTGGAAGGCCTGTAGACTGAGGTTGAATTACAAGGTAATCAGAACTGTGAACTGTAGAAAGGTATGACCTTATTCTTTCAATTTATAGAGATTATTATATTGTAATAAAGCATCTTTTTGTCTAGTAATGTCAGTTACTTAGTTTTACTGCTTTTAGTAATTGAAGAATTGAGATCACCAAGCTGTTTGCTGGTCTTCCTGTCTGCAAATGGAAATGAAAAATTTTCTCCTGTATTTCTTATGTGCCTCAGTCTTGGTCTTCATTTCTCTGGGTGAAATTGTCACTTGATCACATGCTCAATAAACATCTGTCCATCTTTAAGGCAAAGCAGTTTCAGTTTTCCTAAATTGGACTTCATGCATTATGCAAACATTACTTCATTAGACACTGAGATGAGCTATCAAGCTATATTGTTTGGTCAGAATAATCTAAGCTTGCCTTTCCTCTCAATGCTGGTTTGAAATCAGACTAACAATTTTGGATAAATTCAGTTCATGCAATCATGTTTGCTTGTGATTCAATTAGGGCATACATAGGGATCTAGGTAAATGCAGTCAATGATTTTGTCTCTGTTCCTGACTTGTGCTGATACCTATGTGTGATGTGTGAAACAGCGTAAACAATAAAAGAGCTAAATTAATCTCTCAGTAAGTGAATGGAAGTATGCCAAGCATAAATTTGAGCCACATTTTCCTAAAATATTCCACACTGAGAGGCTAATAATATGATCCAAAGTAACACAAAGTTTATTTTGATAGTAGAACGGATTGGATCCTCACTGCATTCTGTCTTTTCTTTTAATATGCCCTATTGTAGAGTGCAAAGTGAAACACCAGTAAATTGGGGAATTTCTTCTGTGCTCAGTGGGGCTGAACAAAAAGGTGATGTGTACAGCAGCAAAGGATCTGCCTAGTGCCTGATGTTATGTTCTGAATTCCACAGGGGGCCCAGGTTCTCATCTGCAATAAATGGCTGACTGCATCTACATAAATGTAAATGTGCTGATCCGTGCTAGTCCATAGGCTGCTGCTTTCATATTTCTTTTTTCATAAATACTTTTTATTGTTTCCAAATTAAAAGGTTAGTTATTAGGTCAGGAGGGTTTGTGTGTTTTTTTTTTCCTTTTTTTGTTTTTGCATAATACTATCCTCTATTACATTATTCTTTTATAGAGTGTATTAAAAAAAAAAGGCTGCAAGATTGTCTGATTGCACTAACCTGAAAGCTGCTAAGTTTATCTTCCTTATTTTCCCTGCAATGTGTTCTCGAACTCTCTGGTGTCTGAAACTGTATTTATGTAAATATGGATGAGCATTTTTTTTTTTTTTTCCATCTGGATAGCACTGTAAGAGTGTTATAAAGAAAAGGAAAGTGAAAACAAATGTAGGAAGCCTAGGAGGATGCCTTAAAAACATGAAATTGGACCTATATTTTGGGAGCTGCCTCAGTGGACTATCACACAAAGATTTTGACAGATTGTGACACAGATAGATTAGCCAAATACAGAGAGGCAGATTAAAAGAATTATTAAGGAGTTTCTTTTGGATTTCCAAACAACCTGGCTACACTGGTATCAGGTGAATGTTCTAGCTAATGGGAGCAGTGATAGCTGATGCATTGAATGGTCAACTTGTGCTTGTTTTTCAGCTTACCCAAGTTTTATGCATGAAACCTTTGCTAACATAGCAGTGTTTATGGCTGTGACTTCTTTCAAAACACCTCACCAGAAAAGCCATCAGCAAGAGTATGGAGTAGAAGCGTCTTGCTCATAAAGCCCACTGCGCTTGGGGAATCAGCAACTGGGTGCAACTCTTGGGAACAGAAGTACCTGTGCTGGCAGTTACATTTGCTGGCATTGCACAAGTAAAACTGTAGCAACAGATTCAGAGGGTAAGCTTATTTAGTAGGAAAAATATAAACATCAGTTTACTTCTCATACAGAAATAAACTCCATACTTTCCTAGGTCTCATGCAGCTGGAAATGCACCTTTTTTTTTTTTTTCTGATATATCTTAGCCTGTACATATACGTAGGCTGTGATAACACATTAGCATCTCTCAAATTGTAAACTCTCCATAGGTCTAGATTTACAAGGGTCTTTGTAAAACTCTTTGAATAACATTACAAACAAACCAGCAATCAAAAATTTAATTAAATAAGAACAAGAGACATGCCAAAAATCTGTCAGCTACTAAATACACTACTTGATTTATGCTGAGTGTCACATGGAAGCCAACGTCAGGAATTGTATTTGAAAGTGCTCTTTCATTATTTTGTTGTCTAATTGAACTTTACAAGGCTCAGCCTCCATTTTTGTTCAGAAATCTGAAGCCTTTCCATTGGCTGAATCTCCAATTGTTTTAATTGAGTATTTTCCAAGATGATATGCAGGACAGGATCAGTTTTACTTTAAAAACTGTAGATAATTTTAGCCTTACCTAGTAACTTTCTTCCATAGAACTATCCTGGATTCTAAAATTACAGTAAATAAGGGTATAAGTACTTGGGGTTGATATTATAATCTAATTGAATGACTACATAATATTTTTCTTTATAAATATCGTGTTTCAGCTGAGTATTGTAAAGATTTGGGGTAAACTTTTTAACAGCAAGTACCCATGACAAAGCTTTTATTTGCCGAAAGCAATTAGACAGTGGTTTGGCTGTTTCTGAAACAAAAGTAGGAAGAAGCATTTATTTCATGATCAAAAGTGAGTGACCCTCTGCCTCTCATCATACCTTACTACCTCATGCTAGTTAGAAAGGACATTAAATTTTAAGGCTTTGGGGGGGAGGGCGAGAGGGAATGGTGCATTTCCTCTATGTCAGAGATGCCTTCTGTTGTCACTGTGAAAATCTGCCTGCAAGTCTGTTTGCACATGCTCTGCAGAGAAGAACGATTTTAGCAGCTTAAATCTCTGATTCCACCTGTATTGCATATATTTCAGGGTGAGCGTGGGCCAGATTTCTGCGAGAGTTTAAGTTTTTGCTGGCGCAGCAGATGTTAAAGAAAAGGATTGTGTGCTCCTAGTGGTCTTGCTGGACCACAGCAGGGTGGAGGAGGGAGTTGCCTGATTGCAATGGGCAAGGGCCCAGGGGTACTGTCAGGTGCTGGAACACATGAATTAATTGTGAGAAGAACTGACTGAGACATAGGTGCTTTGCTAAAAAAGAGTAAAAGATTGAGGACTGGCTGAGTGTAATGAATGGGAGTGGACTGAAGAGTTGGGGTATGGAGAAATCAGGATCTGAGGTGAAAAAGAGCAAGGTGAAAAGGGGCGTGCCAGGGAGGAGGGATAGGAAAATCTAATAGTAGAGCCTTTGTGCTCCTCTAAAGTCTAAGGGTGAATTCAAGACCGTGCTCATATTCCTTTTCATAGCCGTGTGCAAGTTTGTATATAAGCATTGTTATATTCATATCACCTATGGGACGGCTGTCAGCTATGAACTAGTGTCCACCTATTTTGCCTTATCTGGGCAGCCGAGTCAGTCTGAAGGTGGAGTGAGTATGCAGGGCCACTGTATAACTGGAAAGATGACCACACGATCCAGGTTTATGCCTGGATATGCTTCCTGCAAAAGAACCGTACAGGTGTAGCCCCAGATTCCTTACCATTCTTATTCTGACATTAAACCTTTGTGAAACACACTAGCAAATTCTCCTAGTCCTCAAAGAGAATGGCAAGCAATAGTTAATAGTTACTGGGAACTAAGATGGTCTTTTAGCTTAAACAGCTCACTGTGATGGTGCTAATATTTTTAATTCCTGTCTATTTACCTACAGAAATGAGACATGACAATATAGTGGCACGTAATAGAATGTTTTGTACGTAAAAAGCTAGGAAACTATTCAGAAAAGTTATATTCAAAGCCTTTGGGGGATTGCAAAGACAAAGTTAGAGTTGACTTTTTTGCTCACTTGCCCTTAAGCATGATAATGCAGTCCTGCATTTCTTGATAATGCACCATGTTTATGCAAAACCAGTTTCCTTCTCCAGCATGCACAAAGCTTCTCTGGTCTGAGACTTTTTATTCATTAAAGCAGATTTCTTTTTATTGTTATTGCTGCAGCAATGGGTATTTGCAGGGAGACAGAAAGCAGGTCTTAAGGTTGAAGCAGCAGGATGTTGCTCCAGTAGAACTAGACACTGCTTCTGCCAAAGAAAACTTGGTAGGATGAGGACAAGAGGTTTATAGCAAACTTCTTAAAATGGCTATTAGTTGGATGTTCCTCACTTAAGTAACCTGATTTTATACTCTGTGGTCTGATATATGGCAGTGCAATAGATACTGAACTGAGTGTTGAATATAAATCATATGGCATTATATATTACCTAATGGAAATTACTCTGACAAAAACCAAGAAAACCTTGTTTCAAGCACGTAGAGGTTCTGTGAATTTTTGACTTAATCTCTGCCTCTGAGACTGAGAGTGTGATGAGAATTTTCTGAAACTCCTTTTCTGAAAAAAACATCTAGGGTGATGAGTGAGTATTAGCCCACTTGACATATTTCTTGGCAGATATTAAAACTAAGTGGATGGAAAGGACCTTAATGGAATTCTGGACTTTTCTTATATTTCTTACTGTAAATTGGCATCAGGTACAAACTTCATGGACTCTCCTAAGAGAAACAGACAATAGGAGCTTCCAGTTGGTGTTGCTTCCATACTCAACCAAGGAATGCACTGTCTTGTCCTCATTTTACCATCTTCTGTCTGCAGCTGAGAGGTGTAAGTTCTCCTGCATTGAGGCATGATTTAGGCAAGGCTTAATATCCTGTCGCTGTTTAAAGAAAGTGTTTTGATTTCTTTAATAGCTCAGTCATGGGTTTCTGGGATGGCCAGTGAAAGTAGCTTTGAGACTTAAAAGGCATCCTTCACTTGTACTCTGTCAGGTGCAGGTGTAGTTCCATCTTTGGTGAAATCACCCAGATGCTTCTATGGTCAACGGGAGATGAGCCTACAAGAAGTGTGGCAGTCTGCTCTTGGGCAGAAGGGCGGCTGGGTGCTGGGAGCTGGTTGATGAGAACGGGCAGATTGCTGCTGTTGCTGTTTTTAAAATAAACTGTAAACTAGCACTTCTCATTTAAAACCTGTGAGTTTCTAATAACCTTTAAAAGAGCAGTTTTCTACTCAGGAGTCAGGAGGATTTCTTGAATTCAAAGTAGAAATACATTGAGCGAAGAAATAATTAGAGGCCTTCCAGCTGGAAGGTAGGAGAATGCAGATCAGTTTGTTTCATCCTGCCTGGAAAAGAGACAGGGCTTGAACTTACAAGTTTACTACTGAATGCTACCAAAACCTGGGTAATTAGTGGTTGGTATTAGGTTGGTATTGGTTTGGGGTTTTTTCCTACTCTGCAGTCATTTCCCTGAATACTTTGCTTCCCTTTTAAGTGATTGTTGCAGATACTCAGAGACAAAGGAAGATAACCTACAATTACTAAAACCCCCATATATCAGTAATGCACAGTGAACAGAAAAATAGATGAGGAAAGTAACCCAGCTCATATTTTGAAGGGAGACACTGAGATACTCTCCAAATAATACCCCATAATCTATTTCCAAATAATTTGGGAATGTTGTTACTGGAGGGTGTGTGGGGAGATTAACAGAAATCTTTCTTTTGCGCTAAATATGCTGATATAGTTAAACAAGGAGCACTTCTTGAATAAAGAAGATAAAGGCTTAGGTTAAAGGCATGTGACATATGGTAAATTCTACATCATGTTAGGAGAATGCAGTTATTGGAAGTAAGGCTTTACAGATGTTTGGCAAATAAATTAAGTCCCAGCTCACTTGTTGATTTAAAACTAGTGCATTACAAAATCAGCCTGTAATTTTTAATGTCATTCCCATAAACGATCCAAATCTGTCAGTGTACAGATGCAATCTTCTATTTTCTATAGTAGGCATCTTGCAGAAATCTATTTTAATCAATGAATTACTGATTATAATACTTGCCAAAAATCCTTGCTCACGTAGAAACAAAAGCTTGAGTGTAACAAACAAACTTATATCCAAGATACGATTGTTTGCCTCTGTGTTTTCCTTTGGATAACCAGAACTGACAGACCTATCCAATCCATAGCTTAAAGGCAGGACATGAAATACAGTGTGAAATACCACTTATTTTCTTCTTATCCTCTCAACAGATTCTCAGCAGATCAGTGTTATTTTTCTCTTCATCTGGATTTTCCTCAACCCACTTTTTCCTTTCAAAAATTGTGTGTATTTTTAGAAAGCCTCTGAAGTAAATATGATGATGTTGTTTTGGGGTTTTTGTTTTCTCTAGAGGACACTTGTGTGATAGAGTTGCTGTCTCCTTGTCTTGTCGTTCCCTTGCCTCACCTCAGTTCACCTCGCCTCTCCTTGCCACTCTCATCTTTCTTTTCTGTTTTCTTCATGTCTAGTTTCTACATGGCTAGTGTTAGTCATTACATTTCAAGCTGTTACATGTAATTTTACATGTTTTTCCTTCACAGAGAAGGAAAAAGAATATTAATTTCCAAGATGAGACTATTACTGTTTTGCTTCTTAAGGAAACAATGCTATTTGATCAGGTTCCCATATCTTTGCATGTCATGCTAAGCCTGCCAAACAGGTTAACTGCTAAAAGCAGGAAGAGGGATCTGATTGCTCGTGAATACCTCCACTTTTGCTCTTTATATAGACAGTTGAAATATTTTCTGGAGTTCTCGGGTGGTTTTGAATCTTGAGTGTGTTTCGCTTTTTCTGATGTGTTCAACTGTGCAGGCCAGTGGCTCGACTCCAGTTTTTAATGGATCGGGTGCATGGCAACATGGTCCTTTCTACCCCTATTATGCTATAATTCTGTTAAGCTAACAGACTCCAAGAGCCCTGCTGAGAGAATTTGTTGATTTGCCTGTAGATGCTGGAAGGAAATGACAGAATCGCTTTGTACCTGCAGTCTTGCATCTCTTGTGCTGTAATAAGCAATTTAGTGCTGCCAGTTATTCCCTGTATAGGCTGTTGCCATAAAATTTTGTCAGACCTTTTCTTCAGCAAGGAAAAACTAGTGGGAACATTGGGCCTGTTCTTACGTCAGGTACACAAGACACAGTACAATCTTTTTTTAAATGATTCAGGTAGGGAGGTGTCACCACTGACTGAGAGAAGTAATGAATGGAAAAAGTATTAGTTGTTGTCCTAGACGTAATACAGGTAATGCTTCATGATGGAGGGAATAAAAAATGTGCTATAAAGAAAAGAGAGTGTTGCCATTATTGCGGGATTGCTAGATGTGTATTCAAGCTAAGGGATATTTGTGGACCTTGAATGCTCTGATAGTCTCAGTTGGCTTTGTGACCAGAAGAGCCTTTCTATATCATGCTCTTTATAAAGATGATAAAGTTGCAGTTACTTTAATGTATTATTCACAGTAGCTGTCCTGACACTTGCTTTACAGACCACAGAATTCTATGTTTGTTTCTAACAGCTGTATATTGATTGGGTAGGTCTTTGTTGTTAGTGAACACTAGTTTGAAAATGCCTGTGCTTTTTGCAGTGCTTGCTACACTGGGAATACAATCCCTGCCTGAGATTTCTTAATCTAAAGAGAATAAAACAACGCTGTTATGAGCAAAGAATAATTTGCTGCCTGAGAGGGAGCATTAAGTATTAATGGCAGCAACAAAGCTACAAAAGCAACAAAGCAGCAAAGCTAAATTAGGTAATGGGGAAGAGAAATGTCTCAATAATTAGTAACTGTAAACATTTTGTGGGAGAGCTGGATTGTAGAGGAGAGAAATGGACAAGTTTGCATAAAACCTTAAAGCCATACTTGAAGACACTACTTCTTTATGCAGGGCAATAAAATCCAAAGTTATCCCCTATGTCACTGAACAGATTCCATGGTGTTGTAGGAAGCCATGCAAGCTAGTCCTTTTCGTGTATCCTTCTTTAGTCTTCTTACACCTAAACAATTCCTTTCTGCTTCTGTGGATTGGCTGACCAGATTTTTCAATTTAGATCATTCAGATGAATGGAAAGATTAGCATCTCCTTCTTTTGCTGGGCTAGCGAAGCAGCACATCATACACAACGTAGGATATAGAACAGCTTTTCTTTACAGTTCTTGTATTACATGAACGCATGAAATCTAGGCTTCCAGATGCAATGTCCTGGATGCAGTAAATGAACAGAGGAAGAGATGATCTGTACACATAAAAAAAGGTGGAGGGGAAGCTGAAGGGAGAATTAGTCACTTTGAGTTTTAATTCATACAGTCTGTCATTGGTAGAGGGTGGAAATAAAGCTCAGACATGCTGGCTATCTATCTGTCTTGTCTCTTGTAAGGTTTACTGCTGCAAGCTGCTGGCATTACATGGCTAAAAATGGTTATATTTAACTAAAGAGATATATAATAGAATCAAGATACCACGTGGAAAGAGCGAATGAAAGAGCTACTGAAATCCATTACTGCAGGCATATTAAAAAGGAAGGGTTCTGCTCTGTGCTCCTCTGGTTTCTTTACCCATCACTGTAATTCATCTTTACTTCAGTTCTTTCTTTATTTCTTACTCTCATTTCCCTTGGAAAGTCCACTTTCTGCTTTTCTTTCCTTTCCCTGTGGCTTATCCTGTCCTAACTTATGCCAATCCACAGCTTCTTAACATTGATTTCTTCCCTTCAGCAGAACTGTTGCACAGATGGCTACTCTTCCATAACTCATTCTGTGCAAGATTTTGTGCCTTTCTGCCCTCGCTCTGTCATGCCTACCGATTCTTTAGGACAGGGGACATTTATAACACTGTGTACAGCAGAACTGAAGTGGATTTTACCCTTTGTATAATTGCTCTCTAATAAATATGATTAATATTAAATTCCTACTATTAGCCTAATACACAGTCTGTACTGAAATTAAAAATTTGAGGGACAGTTGTATAAATGTCAACTCTTGCAGTTGTAATATTTTAAGACTGCAAATGTCAATATATACTATGTAATGGTGTTTGCCTGCGTGTGAAGTACATGATAATCACTGATGGATGAATCTTAAAATTTTCCAAAGTTCACACAAGTTAATCAATCCAAAGTTTAGATGCTTTTAAAAACTTCTGATTTTTTTCAATTTGCAAATGGAATGGAAATCAACTTGTGTCAGGATTAACTAAGAAAATGCCGAAGGAGTCAGAATGAAAATGCAGACTCCCAAGGAATTTGCATGGTAAAGCATTGCTTGAGGTGTATGACTGAAGATTTTCATCAGTTCAGACATCCCCATGCGGTCATGCAAAAAATATTAGCAGCACAAGCCTCTCATTCATTATACATGCAATTACAAAAATGGTATGTGAAAGGAATCAAGGGGGGATGATTTTGACTAATCAGTGAATTAGTTGAAAAAGACTGTGATGAAATTCAGGTTTCCCATATGTATCTGCTCCATTTCTTTCTTCTTAAATGAAAATGTTTAAATTGTGATGCAAGAGCAAGGAACAGTCATTTCTAGCGGCAGTGCTTTTCAGTTTTTAACCCTGGGCTTTTCAAGTGATAGGCCAAATATAGGAAACATGAAAAAATCATGGTTAAAGCAGAGTGTATATCTAATGATTCCTTATATTTGAATGGAGAGAATGTTGACATTCAGTTTCTCTGTAGTCAGGAGAAGTCTAACTTGAGTTAGCAGAGATGGACACCTGGGTGGTATTCCAGTGTGGCATACAGGTTGTTTCAGTTGCAGGGTCAGAATCAATATCTTGTTTGTTATCATTTGCCACTGTCTATTTTATTGGACATCTGATTCAAACAATGTATTAATGCATTTTTATGCATGTCCTTATCATGAGTGCAACTTGTGTTTTTTAACTGAGTAGGAATGTGTAAATCGTCTAAACACAGGCTTACCTTAGATGAGAAAAAGTGGGAATTAAGTTCAAATATTCATTACTAAATAAATTGCTGGTATTGTTTTGCTTTTTAATTCACTAGCAAAAAATATGATTATGTAGCGACTGATAGGAAAAAAGTAAGAAAAAGTCATTCTGCTTTCATGCTTAGAATCATGTAATAATTTATGTTGGAAGGGACTTGTGGAAATCTAGCCATCTGATCATTTGGAAATCCAGTCATCCAGTCAAACCCTCCACTCAAAGCAATTTCAGTGAAATCAGGTTGTTCAGGGCCTCAAACAGTGAAGTTCTGACCACTGACATAGTTTAAGAAAATATGACATACATGTAACTGGAAGTTCGTGTGTTCTATCTTGCATCCATTGCCTCTTGTCCTGTCTCTGTGTGCCTCTGAGAAGAATATCACGGAATCACAGAATGGTAGGGGTTGGAAGGGATCTCTGGAGATCATCCAGNAGGGCACATTGCTGGCTCATGGTCATCCTGTTGTCCACCAGGACTCCCAGGTCCCTTTCCTCAGAGCTGCTCTCCAGCAGGTCAGCCCCCAACCTGTACCGGTGCAGGGGGTTATTCCTCCCCAGGTGCAGCACCCTACACTTGCCCTTACTGAATTTCATAAGGTTCTCCTCTGCCCAACTCTCCAGCCTGTCCAGGTCTCTCTGGATGGCGGCACAGCCTTCCGGGGTGTCAGCCACCCCTCCCAGCTTTGTGTCATCAGCAAACTTGCTGAGGGTACACTCTATCCCCTCATCCAGGTCATTGATGAATATATTGAAGAGGACTCGACCCAGTACTGACCCCTGGGGAGCACCACTTGTCACTGATCTCCAACTAGACTCTGTGCCCCTCATGATGACCCTCTGAGCTCTGACTTTCAACCAGTTTTCAATCCACCCCACTGCCCATTTATTTAACCCACACCATATGGCTCCATCTTCTCTATATATCCTCCCATTAGGTAGATGAGGAGCTTCCCTTAGCCTTTGCTTTAGGCTGAACAAATCTAGTGCTCTTAATCTTTCTTCATATGTCATATTTTCCAGTCTCCTGACAGTCTTGATGGTGCCCTGCTGGACTTGCTCCAGTGTGTCTTGTACTGAGGAGACCCAAACTGACCTGATATTCCAGATGCAGTCTCGCAAGCGCTAAACAGAGTGAAACAAGCATGTCCTTCCACCCACTTCCTGTACTCTGGATAATGGAGCTCAGCATGTGGTTGGCCCTCATCTCCACAGCAGCATACTACTGATTCAACTTGCCCACCGGAGTCCTCAAGTCCTTCCTGCAAAGCTGTTTTCTAGCCCATCAGCACCCAGCCTGCCCTGTTGCATGGAGTTATTTCATCCCAGATACAGAACTTTACATTTGTCTGTGTTGAGTTTCATAAGTTTTCTGTTAATTCACTTCTTCTACTTGTCAATGTATTTCTGAATAGTAACCTAGTCCTTCAGCATGTTGATCACCTCCTCTGTGTGAAGCACGCTTTCTGAGAATGCCACATGTCCTATCACTGAAAACATTAGTGAAGATGTGAAAGAATATTGAATTGAGCTATTAATCCCTGAGGTATGACACTAGTAATTGGCTGTCAGTTGAACTTTGTACCACTGATGACACCCATGTGAGCCTAGTGGTCCAGCCAGTTTTTCATCCCATTCATAGTCTGTTCATTGAGTCTTTATCTCACCAACTTGCCTATAAGCATATTATGGGAAACCCATTCACATAGCATTTCTATCTCATGGTACTTCTTAGAATTATTTTTTTTTCCCTTTTAAGATATTCACATTGCTATTGCTAATCAGGGTTTTACTATTCCTTTAATCTAAGAAAGACTACATCCTTTAGGAAGTGCACAATAGATCAAGGACACGTTCTTAATAGGAAAATTGACTGTGCTTGGGTCAGATGAATAGGTGATGAATTCTGTAGTTATTACAGGGCAAGCTTGACCAAGACATGAAGATACGGTATCTTCTGACTGGTTTATCTTCTTTTGGTTTCTATACAGAGGGGCAAATAATGGATGAATACCTCTTCCTTTTTGTGATGTTTACGACAGTGGCTGATTGCTGTCATGGAAGGATATGTGTTTTACTTGATATCCTTTAAAAGTTAGTTTGACGTCTGGAATGGGGAATGGGAAAGGGCCGCAAAACAGGCTGCCAAAATCTCACTAGAAATTATTCAGAATTTTCTTTTCAAGCCTCCTAATGCAGTAACTGCTCTTGCCTCTTAAGTTGACTGTAGCAAAAGTGAAATGTTAACTATGCAATACCTTTATTGGTTGAACTAATCTATAGATGAAAGAATACTTTCCCATTGGGGAAATACTTGTGTAGCTACCCATAATTGCAATATTCTCTCAACCCCAATTGATTTAATTTAGCAATCAGACAGAAGAGCAAGGAAGCTTCTTCCCAGCCTTTCTGAGCTCTGATTTATCTTCATTTGGCTGGCTCAAAGAATGCTGACTATCTCATCCACATGTAGAGACTGCTCTATTTTTAAGTCCGTGTCTCTTTGTGTCCAAGGCAACCATTTGAAGCCAAGGAAATCCTAATATCTGCAGAACTTATTCCACATATGTATGAGTCCAGCTACAGCAGGTTATCTTTCGGGGTCTGCCAGTTTATCACCAGAAACATATAGCAATGCAGATATCATCAGTTTGTCTCTGTGGGATTTAAGCTGGCAACAGCTATTGGGGGGTTTATAACACTGCTGATGTTTAAACATAGAGAGCTGCTCTTTGCTTTTGCAGTCTTTTTTCACTTCCTTAAAAAATAAGTTGTTTTTTATTTCCCGGGGTTTAGCTTTTATTAATAGATTGGTCATATTAATCACAGAGCTATTCACAAAGCGTTATTATAGTTGAGCAAAGTGCACATGGGCATGCATGTATTTGGTCTAATTAGGCAATTCAGTGCTTCATTCTTGATGTTAACCATGGCTTTGTGATCATCAAAAGAGTGTCAACAAAGTGTCCTAAAGGCGTGTTTGATACCAGCAATCTAGGGCGAGATACAGCCCACAAACTCCTTGATAAACTCATTAACAGCATTGTGAAGTATGTGCTTTGGCAACCCAGAAATGATTCACGGTGTGGCTATGTATTTCTCATTTTTTTTTCCACTTTTCATAAAAAAGAAAAAAAGTACAGCTACATACATATGTTAATTAAGGTTCATAACAACCCTCCATGAGCTTATTAACGTTATTCCTCATATTTTAGAGGTATGTATGCTAGGCCTCAGAAAAAGTTTAATGATAGCAGGTTGCCTCAAGATTCTTCCCAAACCAAACTGGGGAGATGGAGAGAAAAGACCCCAGCATTCTTTGTCACGTATTACGTACCTTGCAGGTAGTAGTAATGTGACAATCTCCCATTTCTCATTTTCTTCCTCTTACCACCTGCTCAGAAATGCTAAGTATATTAAGATAATTCTAAACTAAATCCCATAGGTGCTTTCTGGTTCCAGTTGCACACCTTGATCATGTTGTGAATTCAAGTTGGGAGGAGGCCTCAGCCTGCGTCATCCTCAGTGTGCTTTGGTCTTCAAGGGAAAAAAGTGGTCTGCAGGGATAGGAAGGGATGTGAGGAATACTGCAGCTTTGCTCCACTGTAGGGCTGGGAGGGTGTTTCCAGATCAAGGGGTCTTCAACTTGGCAATATGCTTATATTGTTCTAAGAAGCTGAAAAAAGTACTCATCAAACTGTACTTTACCTATAACAAACAGCTCATAACTCATTGTTACAAATGCTCTTATTTGTAAAGGCTCGCTTTAGGTTAAAGCTATGACTATATGTTGTAATTAATCTATCATAAGATAGATGATGAGAGATCTCATGAAAGATTTCTTTCCAGAAATCATCATGTGATTTTTCTCTTGAATTAACAGAACAGTGTGAAGTAATTATATGGTAAGACAAAAATAAAAAATAAACAAACCCTCTGTTTCCTTTTCGCGTTGCTAAACTGCTTTTCAAATATTGATAGTGGCTTCTGAAGAGGTGATGGAGGTCTACCTATTTCTATGGAGTAAAACTGGAAATGTTTGAGACCTCTTTGGAGGAAACTGAGTTGTCCTAGTGGAAAGAATGGGAAATAAATTTGGTAAATGATTAGAGGAAGTAGAAGGGCAAGAGAAGGTTACTTAACCTGTTCTGAATTCTTGTTGTTCACCCAGTAATTTATTGTAGGTAATTCTTATTTTACTTTCTCTTTTGGAGAATTTTTTATTTGTACTTGTGCAAAAAGAAAGCGTTCTGATTTGGAAGTGAGTCTTGCATCCATCCAGCATTTACTTTTTTCCCAGTTACTGACAGTATAATCAAGAAAGCAGGAAATCAGTTCCGTTAATCACATTTCTCTTGTGTTGAATTCATAAGAAAAACAGCAGTGTGTGGTATTATTGTTCTTATACTTTCTTTAGTTTCTTGGAGCAGTTTGTCCACATATACCATGTGTTCAGTTTTATAAATAAATAATAAAAAGAATGTTTAATAAATTGATATCTTATACTGTTTCCTACCAACTCCTAGCATTTTTATTTATCGGTATGCATTCGCTTTTGTCTGAAATTTTACCACTGTATTCTGTTAAACTGTAAAGGTCGTAATTTTGTTAAAAGTAGTCAGAAATAATAACCCAACATAAGGTCAAAACGGCATGTTACTTGATAGAAGCCGTTCATGATCCTTTTCTTTCTGCTCCTCTATAAGGTGACTTTTCAGCTGAATATAGCTATTTATTTAATGGTAACACAGTCTCAGAAAGGTTGTGGCAAGAGGACCTATTTGAGAAAGTTCTTGGGATTTAACTGCCAAATACTAATAACTTTATAAAGATCTTAGCATCAAGCTAGAAAAACTAACATATTTTTATAACAACAGCTGTGATATTCAAGCCAAGGCTATACCAGAGTACCAGGTTTTGTTAATAAGGAATGTTGAATAGAGTACTATTCAAATAAAAATGGTTGAATTTGGGAAAGTTGTCTCCTATTTCCTTGTCCTGGACATGACTATCCTAAGTAACCCTTGGTAGTTCATGGAGATCTGACTCTCATTACCATGCAGCGATGGCAGGAATTTTTAAAAAGACCATAGATTAATTCGAGGGTTAGACGTAACAACAGAAGTTTTGAGTGTGCAAGAGTAGCATAAAAGGTCGAAAAAGCGTTCCAAACTGTATCTAAAATTCTTCCAACTAGCTGAAAGAGAGGCTTTTGAAACTTGCTGGAAATCTACTGGTATTATTTTAAAGGTATGCTCAGCTAATTTATACAGATTTTTCTCAGCTATATTTAATTTTTGTAGTTTCCATTGCTTTAGTCTGTTCTCGCTTAATATTACTTTGCTTTTCTTAAAGGAACTTCTTTTACAGTTGCCTTATCTGTATTTGTGTGGAAAAAATGGTCTTGCTTCTTGTGTGACTTTAGAAAAATCCACAAGTCTAATAAATATTGATATGAACTATATAAGAGCAATTTCATTAAATTATCAAGATAGAAACAAGTTGGGTAGGTAACAGCCTACAAGATGCTAAAAGCTGCAATCCTTTTTTTTTTGTAATAGTTTTCTGAGACTTGACTCTCATCTAAGCAGACTCTACAGTTTGCGAGTTAGCTTGAAAGTATAGCCTTAACATTTAAGCAACTTAATTAGGCATCCTTTAATATAGTGATATTGGCTCATGTTCATCAGAGTTCCAAAAACTGAGAGGTACTTTATAAAACATGAAGCTGTCATGAAATAGCTAACATAAATTGGCTAAAGCTGTAGTATTTTTACTTTGACTGATGATTTGCAAATTCAAGTATTAATTTCTGAAAGCTTTTCACTGTAATCTTGAGCTGAGTGCAGAGGAAGTGTGAGGATGTTCAATTTAGTTCAAAATTTATCACACCAAATTGTGATATAGAGTTGGGAAGAGAGCACTGCAAAGTGCTCTTGGACAATTGTCTAACTACTTTTAACTTGGACAATTTTGATTGTTTTCCAGGCTCATTACACAATTTTGATCAATTAATTGCTGTTTTCTTTACTACTTGTTTCCTGTGTATTTACCCAAATCCAATCTAGTGTATCCTTAAAAAATCATGGAATCCTAAAGTGCTAGTGCACGGTACTGAGCAGGCAACAGGGCTGTCCCAAGTACTTTATAGGCTACGTGCTAATTGCTTTTTCCCATAATGCTTTATGGAAAATCCAGAGAAAGTATTACAGAAATGCTTTTCGCTAGAAAAGTAGAATATTTATAGGTCCTTTAATACACTGCATGCCAACAGATTAGGATATTGTGTACTTTGGCGGTTAAACAGATTGATCCATTGGCTGCCAAACATTTATTCTCCCTAAATTGATCTGATCAGCAGTAGGCATTTTCAAGATCTAATCCTAATAAACAGTGTCCTAATGGGATCCTGTATATCCTATCTGAAATAAACACTTTGATCCTCAGCATGCTAGCAGGAATCTGTATAAGATTCCTTGGAAAATTATGGTGCTAAGTAACTTTTATCAGTAGGTAAAAATTGGCTTAAACTGCGTAGGCAAAATGAAAGAAGTCAGTAGACGATGGAATTTATTTTGCATGCTTTGTTTGAAGAGGTTGTCTTAAATTTTTGGATGCCAAAACTGTGGGACATACTTGTACTTGTACCTGATGAAAGCTTTCTGTTTTCCACAAAGTTTTCGCCCCTCCTCCCCCTGCCCCCTTCCCAAGAAAGGGGAGGAAGAAGGCCTAAAATGCAACCGGAATGTTGCTGCTGTTTATAGGGTAGGATGAAAATGGAGTGAAAGTTTTGGGTACCATAGTATTTGCAGCTGACTAGAAAAGAAGAGAACGTAAGAGACAGATTTTTGGACAGGGAGTGTAACGTGTGGAAATACATGACCATGATGACGAAGTTGAAGAAGAAACTGAGAATGGACAGAGATGGATATATTTGAAACAGAGAAGGAGAAGCTGTCAAAACAGAAGCTGAGGCAAGCAATAACGGCAAAAGAAAATATATGAGGGATTTTTCCTTCTGCATCAACAGGTAGAACTGTCATAGATCTGAGTCAGTTTACTGAGAAAACTTAAAATTGAGTAAATTTTCTTCATAGCAGCTAGTATGAGGCTATGTTTGGATTTCTGCTGGAAACAGTGTTGGGAAGAAGAAAGAAGGAGGGCACATTTGTGGTGATGGCGTTTGTCTTCCCAAGTAACTGTTATGTGTGATGGAGCCCAGCTTTCCTGGAGATGGCTGAACACCTGCCTGTACATGGGAAGCAGTGAATGAATTCCTTGTTTTGCTGTGCTTTCACGCATGGCTTTTGCTTTACCTATTTAACTGTCTTTATCTCAGCCCACAAGTTTTTCCTCACTCCTACTCTTCTGATTCTCTCCCCCATCCAAACTGGGGGGAGGGAGCGAGCGGCTGGGTGGTGCTTAGTTGCCAGCTGGGGTTAAACGACTACAGGAGACTCAAGTGATACGTGGATCCTTCCAGTTCTAAAGCTGGCAATGGGCTGCGTGATTCAAAGATGCTTGATCCACTAATTATTCCAGGATTTCTATGACAAAACCTCCCTGCCTTTCAGTGGGAGGCACACTGACTGGCATCAGTCTTTTCAGAAAAGCATCCAACAGCTCTGGAGCTTATGAAAACAGACGTTTTAGAGAAGTGAGAGATCATAATGGTCTAGAACTAGAACACAAGTGCTGGTTGTTATGTTCTATTAAGGGAAGATAGATCATGTTGTAATAGCTTTGTTGAGTAGCTCCATCACCCCATAACAGCTTATGGGGTAGGTCCACAACAACTTTGTGTTAGGGGTGGAACAGACTTGGTTTGAGATCTTATTTGCATAGAGTTGGTTTTGAGGTTTAGATTTTTTTTCTCTTGTTTTGTTTTTAAAGGAACTCCCTATAGAGGATGCATAGGAAATCCTATGTATTCCTAGGACTGGGGGTTATTATGAACAGGTATTTTCAGAATAACGTTGAGGATCTTTTTTAGGAATGGTATCAATATGTGAAGTTAAGGTTTCCCATAACTCTTAATGTAAAACTTATTGAGAACTTTTTAGCAGGTATAAATATATTATTTGGTATAAAATAATATAGCCAATTGCTTGAAGAGTGCCAAATTATTGTTTAATACTATTTTTACTTTATGTAAATAGAAGATGGTACAATCATATATAATTGTGTTCTTGAAACTCAGTTGCCAATTTAGATAACTTAGGTAAGATTTCTGCCTATGTAAGTAATTTTACTGTTAGTGTTCTTTGAAATAATTATTACTTTTGTTTTTAAAGATTTACTTTCTTTTTTATGGTCTTATTTTCATTCTGTCTTCAGTTAACCATCTTTTGTACCACTTTCCTCTCAGCGTAGCATGTCATATCTGATATGGCTCTTTACCCTTGCTGTCTGTACTGCATAATTAAGTTGTTAGCTTAAAAGAATTTTACTTTTGTACTGAAAAAGTCTGGTCACTTTTAGGCTTGTAATTTTCTCAGCTAATGTGCAAAGGTCAGCATAAAGTTCAGTTATGCTGGGATTCGATAGCAGTCTTGAGTTATTTACTAAATAATTACTGGGCCAAAAAAATGTAATGTTTGGTTTTGTAAGTACTGAAGAAAATATTTTTTAAAATTACCCTGTTAGATTAAGGGGTTGCACATCAATTCAACTTAACTTTTACTTCAGACCTGTTTTGATTTTCCTTCCAGTTGATTTATTTTAAAAATTAAATTTTGAGAAATTTAAGGGAATTATTTAGTGAGGTCAGGTTGATTGCACAGCTCAAGAAATGTCATGTTAAAGAGGCTTGTACTTACTTCATAATTCTAAAACTGACTTTCATCCCAAGGAAGAGGAGGAGTGGAATGGAGGTGAGAGGGATAATGAAGGAGAGGGCTACGGAATTAGGAAGAATGGAATTAGGGTCAGCAAAGAGCCTGTTAAGAATGGAAAGTGGATTAATCACTGAAAAGCCAGCCCATTTGCCAGAAGAGTCTAAAGATAAAGTAATTCAAAAAGTAAAACACTTTCCAAAGAACATTAATACTCCTAGTACTTTAGCTGCCAAGTACAAACAGAATATGGACAACTAGGGCTATTGTTCACTGACAATGTGGTGTGATCCCGATACTAAATGAATTATCTGCTTTATTGAATGAGAAGATTGTGCAAAGGAGGAATAGCTGAGAGGAATGAAGGAATAAAGTTAATAACTGTGAAGTGCAAACATGCAGTCAAGTCAAGGGACTAGTCACTCTCTACCTGGTGCATACAATTGCAAATTTACCACCAGCAGTTAGGGCTAGTGATACTGTACAAGGCAGGATGAGACTTCAGCTGAAACTCTTTAAGAAAGATTAGTTGAAGGTGGAAGAGACGCAGAGAAGAGCTACTAAAATCATAAGAAGGGCGGAGGTATTACTTTCTAGGAAAAAAAACCCCCACAAAAGCTATTAGACAAGCCATTTTGGTTGCAGTTGATCTGTATGCGTGGTGCTTATGTGTTATCTGTCAAAAACCCTTCAGAAGAAGAATGCTTTAATATAATATTGATACAACTGGGAGAGAAATGAGCTGATAAATGGTTATGCCACCTTGTTTGAAGAGGCAAGGAAGATGATCTGGAGATTTATATTCTGAAGGTTTAACCTAGTGTAACTCCACTAGAACAGTACAGCTGAACAATGTAAGCAAGTTTGACTTGTTTAGTAAAATGATGTTTGATTGCCTATTATACTCTTACGAGGCTGAACACTAGGGATGACGCAGTTCGAAGGATAAGGTTAATACAAATATGCCATTACAGATATGCAGTGATTCATTGTGGGCTGAAAATAGTATTTATAACTGTCAGAATACTGAAACCTAAATGGTCTTCTCTAAGGAGAGGTAAGTGGGTTTCGAGAGTGAGCTTGTTAAGGGATTATACATTGTCACAAGCCACAACATGGGACTAAATTTGATTACCTAATTCCATCATTCCAGGTGGCAAAACCAATGACAGCATCACCAAATTACTTACAATAATGCATTCAATCAATTTTATGTTCCCCAGTGCATGCTTGTACACCTCCATTATTTATTTCTAGATTTACCGTGTAATAATGTTCAGTATGATGTAAAAAGGGTCTTTTAACTTTAGGTAGTTTCCAGGTGAAAAATATGGCATTCGATTTTAATCGCTCAGCCTATCTGGTTTATTAAAGTAGATCTACAGTCATCTGCTCACAGAAGTACTTTGAACAGAATCTTTAATCTTCTTCCAGGAAAACTTACATTTTATTAGAGACTTGACAGATTCTTAAGAATGTTCATATGCCTTCAGTAAGGTTTTAGATAATGCAATTTTCATTAGTACTTCTTTTGGGATTTTGCAATGTAGATATATCTAAATCACAGTAATAGATAATGAGTTAAGTTTTCAATTTAATGTTGATTTGTAAGGATTTTAATGTAAAAAATTTCAATGTAGTATAAAAATGCCAGTTTGTTTCCCCAGCATCTGAGGCCAGTAGTGGTCCTTTGACATAAATACATAAGACTTAAAAAAAATGTGCATTACGTCTTACCATTAAGTGTGAACAATGGAGTTTAACTGACAGATTCTCTATAAGCAGAACTTTGAATTTTCCATTGCTGTTTTAGATTGAAATTGTGGAGAGCTTCCACCTAAATGTTACATCTTACAAAGTTTTTGAACAATTTTTTTTGTGTGTTGTGTGAAGCTAGATACCAATGAGCCAGAGCTCCCTGAAATTTTGCTGCAGACAAGAGTGGGGTTGTCACACTGCATGTTTCTTGTGTCCTATACCTTGATAATGAGGCAGAAATTTTAATTTATATCTATTTTCACACATTTTGTCTGAATTAACTGAAATAGCCTGAGCACTGAAGAGGCCAGTATAACAAACTAGCAAATATATGGAAATGCTACTACATCTGTACAAATCAATGTTGCTCCAACGTGCAATTCTAGATCAAAACATTTACCTGGTTCTTCATGCAGTTGTTGCAAAGAGAGTTGTGGACAGTGATTTTTAGAAAGACAAACTAATTTATTGGGATCTTAATACAGGGTAATGCTCTCATGGGGAGTCAAACCTATTGAATAGGACAGTTAGTCACTGTCCAGATGGTGATGGGAGGCTCCACTGCAGGTCCTTGCAGCAGCATCCTCACCTGGATCAGATGAGAATCCCTGAGCCACCGTTCTGCTCAGCTCTGGCTGTGGCCCTCAGTGACCACCAGCACATGCATAATTCATTGCTATTCATTATCTTAACTACATACAAAACACACTTTCAAATGACTATTTGCAAATGTCTTACCTATGTACAATGTAATCCATCTTGCAGCACGGACTACTTAGAGAAGTCTTTGGAGGAAAAAGCCATATTCTCCACCAAGGATGTTAATTAACATATTTAAGTATCCAAATTGCTCAGACTAGGCACAGCACGAGCTGCCTAAAGGAAATCTCTAGAACTGCACAGGAGTCCCACCCAGAGAGGTCCTGTACCAATCTGTCAAATTATCCCTGTAAACACTGGCCATTTACTCCCCGGGTCATCTGCATGACTGAAGTGGCTGGGCTGGCCTAAGGTAACGGACCAACTTGAAACCAGGTGATTTCCTGAAACTTCAGTGGTGACAGGGCTGTTCCCAGGCCAGGTTGGGATGTCAGCTTGTGGATCAGGTTCAGGGTGGATGTGATCCGTGGCCAGGCAGAGGCATCACTGCAATACAGCTGGGGACCAGCACTCCTACAAGGTTGCCGAGGCAGGGACTGACATCCCTGGTGTGGGCTGAAATCGGTCCCGTGGGCCCGTGGGCAGAGGCCTGTGGATGGTGGGTCCCAGGGGAGTCTGATCAGAGCAAGTAAGGTCTATGAGTGCACTTGTGGCTCTGACATAGAGGTACTGCAGAGCCCTTAGACTAGACATCTGCCATAGGGCTTCCTGGGCTTGAAGAGCACTGGAGCAACACTGAGACCTAAGGCGCGGTAATCCATATTGGAGTCTTGTGCTACAGCTGACGATGGCATTTCCAGTACCTGTGATTTATGGTCTCATTTATATGGTGCTGCCTTTGTCACAGATCTATTCTTAGTCTTCTTGCAATGAAAGCAATGATATAATGTATAAAAGTTTCATTCAGGACCTCAGACTGACAATGATGGCTTCTTTATTTTGTTAGATGTTACTCAGTTGTGCTTAAGCCCTTACCGTTTTTTAGTGGAATTGCTAATAGTTGCTCTGATTATGCAACTGTCTTCATGCTGCATTGTGGATTTCATAATGTCCTATTAGAGCTCTGGTTAGCCAGCAGATCTATCTTGCCACCAGCTGTAGGAAAACACTTTCAGAAAAAGTGCACTCCCAGTGGAAGTTATTCAGATTTTAATGAGCAGGATGTTTTATGATCTTTGCTAATAAAAATGAATCTGTAAGAGAGCACTCTCTTGCCAGAATGTGTTCTTTTCCATATTGCCAGGAATTGCAGGCTACGCATAAACTGTTGTAATTCCAAGCATATTCTGTCAGAATATGAATATGTATTATTCAGTTAAGTGTTACAGTATGACCATATAAATAGTAATAATACTGTGTGCTGAGATGGGAAATCCCATCGTGTATAATAATACCACCAACAGAATAGAATACTAATGCGTCTACTTAAACATTCAGTGAAAAGTAGTTAGTGACCTCCCTGTTCAGCAGCTCTCTTCAGGCAAAAGACCTAAACCGTTTCAGATTCTCTAGCTCTCCTCCCCAGCCCCTGAGTTCTCAGAGGAACAGCATATATTAAGAACTAGCTGCCTACATCTTGTGGGCTTACAAAATATCACTTCAGTTTTTTTCTTCATGACAAAAGCTATTTGAAAGAATTGTTTCACTTATAAATAGAAATATCATGAACAGTTAAAGCTTCTCTTAAAATGTGTTCCTGAATCAACAACCTAAAACAAACGCTAATGTAAATTTTAGTCTGGCTGTTGAAAACATATCCAGCTAAAAAATTAGCAATATAATGTTTGAGATAGGAAGAGATTTCCATTCTGCCTTGCTTTTCCCAGCCCAAGAAAACATATTTAAAGCAATTCTAATTTATGTGCTAGGGTCATACTCCCAGATTCTGAACCGAGTTTGTTTGATTTTGCTGTTGGAGCTGAGCCATGAGTCTGTCTTGCTCCTTTGCCACACTGTCTCGGCAAACAGGAGACTGGGGTATGGGAGAGCAGAGGTCTCTAATAGGCTCTGCAGTTAGCCTAGTAAGATGCTTTGCTGGCTTCTTAAATCTTTCTTTATTCTCATTCTATAAAACTCAGTATACTATCTGTCCTGGAAAGAAATTTGAGCCTGCCATCAGTATTTTTCAGTAATGTGTTTATGATTTGTATTTGGAAGAACGATGACTTGTTATTATCTGGAAGAGTTTTTATGATGTTTTGCCTGTGCCAAGATTTTAATCATAAAACAGCTTACAGCATCTTGTACATTATATGTTTAGGCTAAGACAATTCAGTTCCTTATGTTGTCATTTAGTAGGTACCATGTGTTTTCTAGTAAGTAAGAAGGTTTTTGACACAGTGGATGTAGGATGGGTGCAATTACGGTGAGGCTATACAAACCAAGTCAGATTATAGTGGAGACTGTTATCTGTCAGTAGTGGAGGAGCAAGAGCAACAGTATTTGCAGGTAATGAAGTACATATGACAAACTATTTGAGTGGTTTATATCTATAAGTACTCCAGTGTTAGCCTGATGCTTCTTTCTTGCTTTTTTTCCTTCCGTATGTTAGCTCAGCAGTGATAAAGAGAATGAAATTAAATTAAAAAACTAGCATTTGGCCATAATTCATTGATCAGTGTCTACAGTAGAACAATACACAAGAACTGGGTATTTAGCTGAAGGACTGGTCTGGTAACACACAGGTTTGTTGACTGGATGTATTCTTTAGAGCTTGCTTTCATTTGGATTAATTTTTCAATTATCATTTTCTTAGTGACAGATTTTATTTCAATAATCTGTATACTTTGTTGTGGTGCAGTATTCTATATTGTGTTTTCTGGCCGTTTGTGAAGGGTGAAACATTTAATGCTATAGTATGACATAGGAGGAGCAGGATGTAAAGCCTTCATCCTGAGGACACCGATGGTGTGGATTAAAAGAGGTAGTAAACAGATGCATTTTCTTATTACTGTGCCTGAGCATGGGAGTGAGAGCTGAAGGAGTCTAACTATTTAGAGAACCATCACAGTGTTAGGATTTACCTCCAACAGTGGAGCTAACCTAAAGCTAGAATTTATTTCTGATTTTGCAGTAGGTGTTCAGCTGCAGAAATCCCCAGTATTTAGTTGGGGTTTATTATTATTATTGCAGATATATACCATGTTGTTTCAGGATTATGGGAAAAGAAATTTGTATTCCCACCTACAACTTTCTTCCGAGAAACCAGACCTAAATATAACCGGTTGGAAAATGTAATGTTAGAGTAAGTTGATATGCACTGTGAAACATTTGTCAGAATCACATCTGATATGGGAACTTCATTTCTTTCAGATTATTTATTACATATTTGCTGTAGCATTCGGTGTTGCATAAAACTTGTAATCAAAGTCAGTCCAGTAGTTTGCCCCACGTTCATTCTTCCTGGGGACTCTTCTGAGTGGGGAAGAATGAGACAGAACTGTGGAAAGGGTGTTTCATTGTTTCAGCTCTTGCTTTGATCCTGTGCAGCGAAGCACACTGCTCTGTAGGTGGAAGCATTGTAGTCAGGAACTATTCTTTTGTTTAGATATCTTCTCTGGGTCATGGAAGGATAATACCAATTGACCACAAGTTGATCAGCACTGTCTGTGCTTCTGAAATGGTATTGATAAAATTATCCCTTTCCAGGGAAGAAACCAACTTCAACTCTTTCACTCAAAATGTTCCATCTGTGGGAATGTGTAAGTCTGAAAATCACTTTGTTTTACTATCATGATCATGTCTGAGTATAATTCCAAAGAATAAGGGGTTCAGACAGGTCCTCGTAGACTTGAATCCTTGATGGCAATCTTCATGTAAACTATCTATCGACATTCGGGGAGAAAAAATGTGTGATATACTCTACAGTGGTTCGTGGATTACATGGGAGTTAATCTGTGTGAGGTATTTAATACCATCAGTTGGGACTACATTATTGGTTTACATTATTGAACAACTGAAGGCATATTCATGACTTGCTTTAAATTGCGACTCTGTTCCTCATGGGAGTCTTTTAACAAAGGGAGCTCCTATTCACATGAGAACAGAGCAGAGACATGGGAAGGGAGAAGAGGAAAGAAGTATTGGAGTTTTTCTTCTCTGCAGAAGGCTGAAGCTGAGAATAATGTAATTTCCCAGAAAGAGAGGAGAGAAGACAGTGTTCTAGATGCAAAAGTCATGAAATGATGAAGGAGCTGCTGATCATGGGCTTAGGACAGGAGAGAGGAGCATGTCATATAAAAGAAAAATCCAATTTAGGAGGCTGACTAGGTAAGGAGGAACAAAGTTGACTGAACAAGAAATTACCTGATTTATAGAAATAACAGCTAGATGCTTATCTGCAGCGGAAAAGAATATGAACAACAGACATCTTGGAGAGCCTCTGAAGACTCTGGGCTCAATAATTATTTGGAAAATTTTGTATGTTGTTTTCACTTTGCCTAGAGTTCTCTTTTAGCTACAGCAATAAAACTGGAGAAATTTACATGGAAAACTTTAGTCAGATTTTGTCTTAATTAACTTCTGACAGCTACCTCTGAATTAGTAGCAGTATTAAACAGTAGAGAAATAAGTATTTGTGTGATTAGGCATCACTTAGACAAAACATAGACATCTAATTTAGGACAAGACCAATTGCACCCTACAAGCATGTATTTTTCTCTGCTGATTTTCAAGGGAGACAGTCTTTTAGTTCCGCGAGTCTATCTCCTTTTAGCACTTGTGCCTCCTGGAAGAGTGACTTGTAAATCTAGAGTGAGGGTGGACCAATACAGCGGGGGAGAGAGTACTGAGGAAGGTGGGGACTAGCTGTTGTCCTGACCACTCTTTCAGTAAAGTTATTCTTCCTAATATCTAGGTTAAACCTCCCCTGCTGCAACTTCAGACCATTTCCTCTGGTCCTGTCATTATTCACTTGGGAGAAGAGGCCAACACCCACCTCTCCGCAACCTCCTTTCAGGTAGTTGTAGAGGGCAATGAGGACTCCCCTCAGCCTCCTCTTCTCCAAACTAAACATGCCCAGTTCCCTCAGTTTCTCCTCATATGACTTGGTCTCCAGACCCCTCACCAGCTTGGTAGCTCTCCTCTGGACACGCTCCAGCACTTCAATGTCCCTCTTGTACAGAGAGGCCCAGAACTGAACCCAGCACTCGAGGTGAGGCATCACCAGTGCTGAGTACAGGGGGATGATCACTTCCCTACTCCTGCTGGCCATGCTATTCCTGATACAAGCCAGAATGCTGTTGGTCTTCTTGGCCACCCGGGCACACTGCTGGCTCATGTGAAGCTGCCTGTCCACTGGCACCCCCATGTCCTTTTCTGCTGGGCAGCTTTTGAGCCACTCTTCGCCAAGCCTGTAGCGTTGCATGGGGTTGTTGTGACCGAAATGCAGGACCCAGCACTCCACAGATGAATATTGTCTCTACCTAGGAGTGGCAGAAATACCTCAAGTCAAGGGTTTCTTCAGATCATTTTGTGTCTCCTTTCCAGTTCAATTGCCTTGGCCTCTTCCTGCAAAGTCAAGACCAAGGGGCTGAGAATTGGTTTGCACTTGAGCCCTGCCTCCATATGTAGTCAGAAGAAAAGCACCTGTACATGCACCTGGATGTGGGAATTCAGCGGTGCTTGGCCTGCCAGTGCCGACTAAGTCATAGTGACTTCAGTGGCTAACTAGGTGGGTCAGGAATGCCATAACACACATTAAATGCTCTTATATGACTTAATAGAGGTTAAGGTAAACTCCAAATGTTCTTTATTGTTTTTATTTCTCAGGCCTAAATATCAAACCCACTGTAAGATTTTAGCAAAACTGTAACTTAAGTCGGATAAAAAGGTGTCAGGTCAAATGTTTTTTCTCTTACAATTCTCAGCCTTCTAATACCCCTTTGAAACATTGCAGGCTTTGTGAACACAGTGTGGTATAAATGGTTTCTCAAAGTGATTACAGTAGGTTCTGCACAACCCTGCACAAGCAAGCTTGGTATTCCATAGAGACTGCACCAAGGTTGGGGCCATTATTTAACAAGTCCTACTGAGCCAGATGAGAGTCTCATCAAAGCAAAAACTGAATCGATGATGCAGGATCTAGCTGAATAGGAAAAGGTCGGAGTCTTTAGCTGAAGACAGGAACATAAATGCAACAAAAGGATATTGAAGAGAAACAACTTTATATTTTTTTTACTTAAACACTTGTCATTATACTAGTGCTCTGCAGGTGTTGCCAGGTCATAATCAGTCTATAAATGCACCAGAGGCTCAAAATTAACTTTAATAAACTTCTAAAAATCAGTGGAAAAGATTTTACACTGCTTAAGTAGCATACAAGTAAAAGTATCCAGGGCAGCTGTATCTTTCAAAGGATGAAGATATTCAAAATATCTTCTATTTTCAAACCCTCAAAGTTGATCAACTTTTCAATGTCATTGAGATCAGGAGGTAATACTGCCCAATGAGGGTGGCATATTGGGCTTATCCTCAGTGTATTAGTCTTCTTTAAGATATTGGTCAAATAATTTTGTTCCCGTCAATTAAAGCAGTAACAGGAGTGCTTTTTCTTGGCAGCACACTTTTTAGGATTTTGAGGGTGTCAAAGAGATCAGAGGACATTTTAAGGAGTGCAGGCTGTGACAAGGTATTGATGTCTTGGGTTCTTCATAGTAACTTTGTGGTCAGCAAGCAGTAAAATACAGTGATACGGCAGCTACAATTAACAGAGCACGAACAAATGGGAGCCTGAGGTGGCAGAGAGAGGGTGTTAAGTCTGAACTAGTTCCAAGTCAGCAGTAATTGCTTCTGGATTCAGGATGATAACTGCATTTGTTATGAGAGATGATGCTGTGCAGGCGTTTCTCTGGTAAAAATAAGCAGGGTAAGGACACAATTGTATCCTTACCCAAAAACTTCAACTCCTTGTTTTTCATAGAATCATAGAATCCTAGGGTTGGAAGGGACCTTAGTAGATCATCTAGTCCAACCCCCTGCCAGAGCAGGGCCACCTTAGAGCAGGTTACACAGGAACGCGTCCAGGCGGGTTTTGAATGTCTCCAGAGACAGAGACTCCACCACCTCCCTGGGCAGCTTGTTCCAGTGCTAGCTTGTTCCAGTTTTTCCTCCCAAACACAATGTTCCTAATATTTTTTCTCCTTTTTCTTCCCTCTCCTGCTTTCCTCTCTTGACTTTTTTCTTTGCCAAGTTTACCTTTCAGCCTGTTATTGTCACCTCTTGAGTAATTGGAAGCCCATCTTGCCACTCCCTGAACTAACAGGTTGACATCACTCCAGCAGTGCAGTTGGTGCATTTTCCATGAAGGTTCCTGAAGCGGTGCTTACCTGTCTGTGTGTAGACAGAGGATCTGTAGATCATGCTAGACCTCCACCTATAGATCTGTTGCCCTCACTGTTGGCAGAATCCCCTCACAGGTGCTGATGGGATTCTTCTCCTGGCTGGCAGCTTCTTAACATTTTTTCTCTAGAGGGTGTTATAACAGGCAATCAAAACCAGTTGGAAAGCTTCACATTGTGCTGGATGCTGTTGTTACTTGTAGAAGGTCATCCATACCGATGGTTCTGGATTTTCTTTCCATGGTAGGAAATCTGTTTTGAAGCAGAATATATAATGGATCAAACTCTGATAAACCTTAAAACCGTGACTGCCTTTATATATGTTGCATGAATTTAAAGAAACTATGTGGCACTGCTCCTTCTGCTGGCTCTCTTTTTGGGTGTCTCGCTCATGTAATGAGTTGTCACTGCTTGAGTCATTTAGACCAACGGCTTTATCAGCTGACAACGATGAGCGTGTTACACTAGTAGACACAGAAATGCTTGTGAGCTTGCCAAGTCTGGGTACAGCCCTAGCAAGATCTCTATACTATAGTGAGGTAAAACCGCAACGCATGGTGCTCCCGCAAGCCACCCTTCCCTTCTCTTTCATTTCATTGGAAAGATCATAATGGAGTAATAGTGCACTCTGGTAAGGTGTGAGGTCTGGATGACAAATGACTGGGGCCACAGAGAATGCTATGATGTGTGCTACTTGGTCTAGCAAAGAAACTTCATAAGGTTTATAACACATACGTGGTCAGCTAATTTCCAGAGGGGAGGGTGGCATAACACTAAGCATTCATTGCCCATTTGCTATAGTTAAATAATGCTTATTGTGTCACAGGAGACAGGAGAAGACATGGTAACTTTAGCAATCGAAAAAGATATTTTGTACACTGCTGTGTTTAATACTCCAAGGTCTGAACAACAGATGAAAAAAACCCACTTTATTTCTGTCTAATAGCTTAATGTTCTTTTATAGATTGCAAGGTACTGTTCAGACTAGGGAAGTTAAGATCTGGGGGGAGGATTTCCTTCCTCCCCCTATCCCTTCCCACTGGGGAAATTGCTGGCTGTGCTAATTCTGCCAAAGAAATAGAACTTACTAGTTGGAGACAAAGAAGATGGAAAAAGTAGATATATGTATATAATTCTAGCTTTTTGGAAGAAAAATCTTTGAAAAAAGATAATCTACTTTCTACATATTCACAATAGTTGAGGTTGATCATTTAACGTGATGCTCAAAATAAATACTACAAATGGGGATTTCCAAAGGTCATCAAACAGTGTGAGTTCAGTGCAATTAGAAAGACTTAGCAACATGAAGATGCTTTAGGTCAACTTTGTGAGTGTCCTCCATAAGTTGAGAGTCCTGGAAAAATAAATTCATCAATGCAAGTTTGAGTAGCTTTCAGTGCAGGTGTGTGCATAAATATTTAAAGGCAAAATGGGTCAAGTAAATGACTAAGAGTTCCTAGAATGGATACGTGTACTTAAAGCAAAAAAGTCTAACAGAGCAGGTTATTAAATAGCTTTTTGAAAAGCTTATTAACAAGCTACATTAACTATTTCTTTAAGCAAGGGGGGTAAAGGACAAAATAGGGAGCTGCAAGAATAGCTCAACCTGCACCATTGTGACATGAAGAACACAGGAAAAATGAGCCCAGTACAGGGCTGTGCTGGTGCCATGACTTCTGCCTTAAAGTAACCATGTCCCAGAATCAGAGGCATGATGAAAGTACACAGATCTGACATTGCTGTAGTACCTGGCCGCTTAACCTAGGGAAGCAAGAGTGAAGAGGCCGTAGGAAAACTGGTTCCAGCACTACAAATCTGAGGTGAATACATAAGTTTGCAAATCCTGTTTAATTAGTTATCAGAAATACAATCCTTGTATTTCAGTGTCCTACATCGAAAGGGCAGTGGTCCAGTGGTCAATTGCCCGTAATTACGCTTGTAGGTCCCGGATGTTGCTCGTAATACTCTAAGACTCTCTTGATAACATTTTAATTCTAGCTTTTGTCATTGAGTGGATCTGGATAGCTGCTAGTGGTATTAATGTACGTTAACTTCTCTCCACAGTTTAATTACCTTGGAGACAGACAAAGCCAATTGGGTGGCATGCCTTTCATCAGATCCAAGCCAGTTATGAACCCTGTAGATGTTTGATCTAAGCTAGTCATCTAGATTCTTTGTAGAGCCAGTTGAGAGAGAAGATGAATGTCTCTCAAGACAACCATTTTAGACACCTGTCTTTAGTATTTGCAAGGAACAGTTTATGCTAGCCTATCTCTTTTTTCATTAACTAAGAGGCATATAGGTGCTCAGCTGAAAGAAATTCACCCTTGGCTACTACTGTTGGTGCAGAATGCTGTGGAAGTAAGGGAGGATTACTTTTGTAAGTAGAACTTTCAGCTGCAAGCAATCACTTAATATTCTCAGTAATCTCTTTGAAAAGAGCTTCTTTCATTCTGAAAAGATGGCCTAAATGATTTAAAGCATAAAATATTAAAAGTTTTGAATGCCTTTTAAGGTTAAGAGATACTTTGGATGAGCATGATACCAAATATGTTGCCAGCTCTAATTCTTGGCCAGTAAGCATTTTAGCTCAGGCAGACTTACTCGTGTAAGCCAGAAAAAATGACGCTATGGTTTGAGATTAACAATAATACTTTCATGTTTGACTTAGTGTTTAATTATAAGATAACAGATTGGAATTTGCTTAACCTTAAACATTTAGAAGTACTATAAAAGAACATGAATGGAAACATCAGTAAATAATGAAGTTATCTAATTGAAATCAAGAGCATATTCTATGGCCATAGAGGTCATTGGAAAATTATAAATCTAAAAGAGCTACATTGAAAACACGATGAGAAATTCAAGCTGAATTCCTGAAACTCAAAGGGAGACTATGTAAAATATCAGTAGTGTTTCTTTCTTAAAATAGATTGTTCTATTAATAGAAGCCTAAAGTGATGCTTCCACACTGAAGTGCTTTGGCTTGACATCAAATGCAATTTGCTCTCTGACATTTGGAAATATCTCTCAAAATTATGGTAATGTTTAGACTTAAGATGCATTAGAAATTCTTTTCACTAGGATGCATCTGATGTATTTTTGCACTCGTTACCTAGGAATCCAGAGAAGAGAGTACTATGAATAATAAGCAAGGTTTTATACTAATGTCTGCATTGTTTTCTTTTTACCGAGGATATAAAAATGTATCATGAGACAGCAGACTCCTACAGAACACATTTAATTAATTAATTTGTAAAATTACCTACTACTGTTATATTCAGATGAATATAAGTATGTATCTGAAACCATAAACACAGCTGTGTTTGGGTCTTTCTAAAAAAGATTACCTAAGAATTTTGCTGTGCAAATGATGGATGGTTTCCTCCACAAACAGAAATGTGCTTTCCACTCTTCTCCTTTTTCATTGATCTCTCCTAAAAGACCATGAAAATATTAGGTTCAACTCTGACAGTGCTGTTTCTGTTACAGTGCTGCCAACTACAGAAGCATTTTACTACATAACTTTGAACTCCTGAGCTTTGAGTGACATACACTGCTTCTACATTAGTTCCCATTGCTGTCTGTAATGAAGATATTTGTGCAGCTGTAATGTTTTTCTTTTACAACAAAGAGAAATGCTCGCTTTTTTTCAGGGATATTGCAAACCAGTGTTCCAGCTGTGTGTTCTTTCACCTTGGTAACTTTGTGTGTCCAACCAAACCTTTTGCATGGTGAGTTTACTGTTGTCCATCAAAGGCATAGATTGTTGAGGTCAGCCTTGAGGCTGTTATGGCATGACGGTGAGATGAGACACACAAAACACTCCAAGTGCAGTGTTGAGACTGAAGATTAATTGAAGAATACAATAATAGAAACAAAGAATGATTCTTTTTGGAAGAAATCTTTAAGATCATTGAGTCCAACTGTTAACCTAGCACTGCCAAATCTACCACTAAACCATGTCCCTCAGCACCACATCTACATGTCTTTTAAATATGTCCAGGGATGACAATTCCACCACTTCCCTGGACAGCCTGTTCCAATGCTTGACAACCCTTTCAGTGAAGAAATATTTCCTAATATCCATTCTAAACCTCCCCTGGTACAACTTGAGGCCGTTTCCTCTTGTCCTACTGCATGTTACTTGGAAGAAGAGACCGACCCCCACCTCATTACAACCTCCTTTCAGGTAGTTGTAGAGAGCGATAAGGTCTGCCCTCAGCCTCCTTTTCTGCAGACTAAACAACCCCAGTTCTCTCAGCCACGTCTCACAGGACTTATGCTCTAGACCCCTCACCAGCTTCGTTGCCCTTCTCTGGACACACTCCAGCACCTCAGTGTCTATGTTGTAGTGAGGGGCCCAAAACTGAACATAGTATTCGAGGTGGGGCTTCACCATTGCCAAGTACACGGGGACAATCACTTCCCTAGTTCTGCTGGCAGTGCTATTTCTGATGCAAGCCAGGATGCTATTGGCCTTCTTGTCCACCTGGGCACACTGCTGGCTCATATTCAGATGACTGTGTAACGCGCCCAGGTCTTTTTCACTGGGCAGATTTCCAGACACTCTTCCCCAAGCCTGTAGCACTGCATGGGGTTGTTGTGACCCAAGTGCAGGACCTGGCACTTGGCCTTGTTGAACCTCATACCATTGTCCTCAAGTGGTGTGGCCCGTTTCATTCCTTCTTATTATGATAGTCGTTGTCTGTGGCTACCACACAAGAGAGGTAGCTTTCTGTCTCTTCTTCTCTCTTGTGCATGTGATATCACCATGAAGGGAGGATTTGGGCTCCAGTAGTACTCACTATATGTTTTTATCGCAATCTCAATAAAATGCCTGGAAAATTAACAGACGCTAATTGCTCTTAGTGACATGAAAACTAGCGTGCCAGACTTGTCTTGAAGTTTGGTACAAATTTAGAGCTGTTTTGGGAAACAGACTGAAAACTCTAGGCTATATTATCTTTTGGTCCTGCCAAGAATATATGGTAGATCAAAGTTTGAGTGGACGTACAGGTTCTTTGACACAATGCCCACCATCTCTTATGTTGTCACTTTTTTGTCCATAAGGCTAGCAATACTCCATCCGCTCCCTTCATTTTTTTTTTTTCCTCTAGGAACATGTAGCATCAGAGAATTAGCATGATGAGAGAAAATCTTGGCAAATGAGGGCCTTGCAGAGACTTTTGCTACTAGGGTGCTAAGGGATATCAGGAGGCACTTGGACACCTGTTTCTTTCAGGAGTAGTGTTGTTCTGTGCTTGCCAGGAACATTCCTCCTTTGGTGACAGGTGCCTCTGCATGTCTACTAGGCAATCTAGGTCACTCTAACCTTGATGCTGTATGAGATAAAAGATTTACTGCTAACATAAAGAAAAAACAGTGTTAAAAGCGACTTCTAGACATTTTGCTGCAGAATTAGTACTAAGTCATTATGAAGTAACGAGAGTTAAGAGTAACAAGAACATAATCCAGGATCTTACTTAATACTGCCTTGTTTGTGCCTTTTCCAAAAATTTTCACACTGTCAAAAATCTCTTAACTGGATTAAATCCAAGCTGCTTTCCATTAGCACCAGTGGACTTCAAATGCAACTGTACTTAATGTCATGTGCATATCTACAAGACACTTATTTACATAGTGTGTAAAGGCAGTGTTATGTGCTGTTCTCCAAGCACTGTAATGTGAAATACCAATAACAGTACATATAAGTTAAACACAGTTTAAGTTTAAATGAGCTGTTAATTTCTATGTTAGCAAGAGTCTGAGTCTGTTTTTCTATTATGTTGATTACCAAGACTTCCAGCCTTGCAAGACACTGACTGTTACTAAATTGCTTCCTATTTTTCTTTTCAGAGGGTCTAAATCTTGTTAAACCTGGGACTATTATACCTTGACTCCCTGTACTTTCTCTGCTTTCTCGCTGAAGTGCCGCCTGTGAAAAAGAGTGTCAAAAATATAGCCTGTAGACTTTTCTATTGATTGCAAGGCTACAACTGGCTTATCTTCCTCCTGTTTCGTCAGCTTAGTTTTTCACTTTGTCTTTAATCTTCACATTCTGTTTTCTCTGGTTTGAATTTCCTCAATTTGAAATCATCTCATTAGGAGGGAGGTCACAGACTAATAAGGCATTATCTCATGCTTATTTCCATCTATTAAACATTCATTTGGAGTTAAATGATGAAGTATAGATCCCTTGGAAAACGCCCATACATGCAGCCAGTTGTCAATCACTTATCATCCCATGTAACTCTCCCCAAAGGCTCCTGTGGTAATCTCAAAACCTTAGAGAAATTGGCAGTATGAAAGTGATTGACACAAATCTCATTTTGGAAAGCTCCTTATGCTGAATAATAACACCTGTTAGCTATTTGCAGGATTTATATTCACTTTATTTGTAGGATTGCTAGCAAGCATCCTCAGTGTCCAGGAACATCCAAGTGGTTCTGAGAGATCCAGTTCCTGAGAAGATTGGAGAAAGATGTATTCCCTTTTTTTTTTTAAATATATTTTTTCTTTTCCTCTTACTGTTAGAGTAAATTAGTGTAAATGTTGTCTGATGAAAATGGAAGCCTGTGCCATAGGCTAGTAGTCTGCTAGCAGATTAATTACTCATATTTGATTTTGAGGATTGAATACTGGTAATTATTGGAATATAATGGCCGAAGTGTTCTCTTGCAAAAATGACCAATAGCCATAATTTGGCTCTGAAATGTCTGTCTTATGGCTGTGACATCAAAAAACCTCAGAACTTCATTGATTAAAGCCAGTGGTGCTTTGAAAGACTGAAACAAATAACTCTGGTTTCTAACCCTTAAAAAAAAAAAAAGGGCAAGCACAAGACTTTAATTAAATATTGATATACTACTAAAACTGTTTTCTTATTTGAATTTGAAATCAAGAAATTGAAAAAGATTGCACTTCCAAAATGAAATTCTGTATATTGGAACATGAAAGTATGTCAGAAACATAAATGTGTAATATAATACATAGGGCTGTTTTCAAAGTATTGTTTTCCCAGACATTGTTATTTTTCTTTAGCTCATAACATTTCTTGGAAATCCATTCATTAGATTAGGATTGGACTGATATTTATGTTTAATTCCTACAGGAATATCACCTTTTCTTTCCGATATTATTCTTTCACATTGCATTTAGTGGCTATAACTCTTGATTTGTGCTACAAGATGCATATGACAGTGAGTAAAGGAGTCTGATCATAAACTCTTTGAAGTCTGGAAGAACTCAAGGCCCTCACTTTTCTGACTTTAGCCCCACAGGGCTTAACAGCAATTTACTGATGGAATATTAGCAGTGAGTCAATATTTTCCCAGGGGCAAAGGAGGGAAGGATGAGGAATAATAATGCACACAAGTAAAACTACTGTAGGATTATATTTCTTGCTGGTGCATGAAGGACACTGCTTATCGATCAATTTCAGACTTTAAACTGTCTGAGAGTGGTTAAAATCTCAGCCAGTGGGCTACAGCTACATGAAGCAATGCTATTAGGGACAATTCCCATGAAGAATTTCCAATTTTATCAGACGCTTCCTCTATTCTTACTTTTTTTCTAATGGAAAAAAATCTGATAGAATCATAGAATCATAGAATCATAGGGTTGGAAGGGACCTCGAAAGATCATCTAGTCCAACCCCCCTGCCAGAGCAGGGTCACCTAGAGCACATCACCCAGGAACGCGTCCAGGCGGGTTTTGAATGTCTCCAGTGAAGGAGACTCCACAACCTCTCTGGGCAGCCTGTTCCAGTGCTCTGTCACTCTCACAGTAAAAAAATTCTTCCTGATACTCCTCTTGAATCTCCTATGCTCCAATTTGCATCCATTACTCCTTGTCCTATCACTGGTCATCACTGAAAACAACCTCTCTCCATCTTCCTGACACTCCCCCTTTACGTATTTGAAGACATTGATGAGGTCACCCCTCAGTCTCCTTTTCTCCAGACTAAAGAGACCCAGCTCCCTCAGCCTTTCCTCATAAGGGAGATGTTCCACTCCCTTAATCATCTTTGTGGCTCTGCGCTGGACTCTCTCAAGCAGTTCCCTGTCCTTCTTGAACTGAGGGGCCCAGAACTGGACACAATACTCCAGATGTGGCCTCACCAATGCAGAATAGAGGGGGAGGAGAACCTCTCTTGACCGACTCACCACACCCTTTCTAATGCAGCCCAGGATGCCATTGGCCTTCTTAGCCACAAGGGCACATTGCTGGCTCATGGTCATCCTCCTGTCTACCAGGACCCCCAGGTCCCTTTCACCTACACTGCTCTCCAGCAGGTCAGCCCCCAACCTGTACTGGTACATTGTGTTTTTCTTCCCCAAATGCAAAACTCTACACTTGCCCTTGTTGAACCTCATCAGGTTTCGCCCCGCCCAACTCTCCAGCCTGTCCAGGTCCCTCTGAATGGCAGCACAGTCTTCTGGGGTGTCGGCCACTCCTCCCAGCTTGGTGTCATCCGCAAACTTGCTGAGGGTACACTCTGTACCCTCATCCAGGTCGTTGATGAAGATGTTGAACAACACCGGTCCCAGTACCGACCCCTGAGGGACTCCACTAGTCACAGGCCTCCAACTAGATTCTGCCCCATTGACTACGACTCTCTGACTTCTTCCTTTCAACCAGTTCTTGATCCACCTCACTGCTTGATCACCAAACCCATACTTGATCAGCTTAGCTACAAGGATGCTGTGGGAGACGGTGTCAAATGCTTTACTGAAATCAAGATAAACCACATCTACCGCTCTACCATCATCTATCCACCTAGTAATATCCTCATAGAAGGCTATAAGGTTAGTCAAACATGACTTACCCTTGGTAAAACCATGTTGACTACTCTTGATGACCCCCATGTCCTTGACATGCCTAGAGATAGTGCCAAGGACAAGTTGTTCCATCACCTTACCAGGGATGGAGGTGAGGCTGACCGGTCTATAGTTGCCCGGGTCCTCCTTCTTGCCCTTCTTGTAGACTGGAGTGACATTTGCTATCCTCCAGTCCTCAGGCACCTCTCCTGATGCCCATGACTTACTGTAGATGATGGAGAGTGGCCTAGCAATGACCTCCGCCAGCTCCCTCAGCACCCTTGGATGCATTCCATCTGGACCCATCGATTTATGGATGTCCAGATTACTCAACTGATCCCTAACCCAATCCTCATCTATCATGGTAAACTCCTCCTCTATCTTGACTTCTTCTGGGACTATAGGAATCTGGGGCTCGTGGGGAAAGCCTGCAGGAGTAAAGACAGAGGCAAAGAAGGCATTCAGCACCTCTGCCTTCTTTGTATCCTCTGTCACCAGGGCACCCACCTCATTCAACAATGGGCCTATATTGCCTCTAGTGTTAGTTTTGTCGGCTATATATTTGAAAAAGCCCTTTCTGTTATCCTTAACCCGACTTGCAAGGTTAAGTTCCAAGGAGGCCTTAGCTTTCCTAGTTGCCTCCCTACATCCACATAGGAATGTGCTGTAAAAAATATTGGAACTGGAAAAGATTGATTGAGCATTTTAAAGAAGGTAAAACATCAGAATTTGTTCGATTTTTTTTATATTGTTCCCTCCCCTGAATGAAACTCAATTTTCATACTAGATTGAGTGGTACTGCGGTTTCCAATTAACTCTTCAAACACAATTTCTTAGTGACTGTGTATTATGCATCTAGTGAACAGGTTCCTGCTTTAACCACAAATTTCAGAATAGCTTTTGTTTGGTTGGGGGTTTTTTTGCATTCTGTTATGAGGAATAATAAGTAGGATAGTTCCTAACCAAGCATCTGACCACCTATTTAGCATGATTTATACGCCACATTTATTAATATTTTTGTGTAATGAGTAGTATAGTGGATTTTTTTCCATGTTTTACTTTAACAATGCTTCTAGCAATCTGTGACTCATGACTTTCTAGGATAGTGATGATACATACCGGTAAAGTCTAAGGAACAAGAGTATCTGTCTGATTAGCCTACTCCTCCTCAGCAGGCAAAATAATCCTGTCAAAATAGATCAATGACTATTAAGATGGAGAAAAGATAAACTGGGGACAATAAATTATTGTTAAAAAACCCCCGAGCTTTATTGAGGGATATTTAGGGAAGTTTGAATGTGAAACGTCACAGAGAAACCACTGGAGAATCAGTAATTCACCCATAGCTAAGGGTTTGCCTGCTATAAATAGCATTTTATAGAAGGTTAATCCTCATCCTTTCGTGGTCTGGAAGCTATTTCTGATGGCTTACAGCTGCATGTGAGTACAGACTTTGGAGAAGAAAATTTGTCAGGTAACAGTATATTTTCTTTGTAGAAACTGGGAATTCTGATTAAAAGATATCATCCAACCCTGTGATGTCCTGAGGGAGGGGGTTCTGCCCAATTTATTCAGTGCAGTTAAGGACCTGAAACTGTTGAATTTTTGTAATGTTGTTATTCAGCTGCCAGCCAACATAGAATTCATCACATATCATCTACCCTGTTGTAAAGAAGATAGAGAACTTTTCAGAGAAGTTAATTCTTAAAAGACTTTGCTCTCTAAAGGCAATGAGAGTGTCTGAACTGGGGCACCATCTGTTCAGCTGAAGTGGTTTCTAAGCCAAGCTGTGACTATATGCTGTAAAGACCTGGTCAGTGCGAGTTATGACACCTCATCCTGGGTAGATGGGTTTCCTTTTGAAAGACACCAGGATTTAGGCAAAAGACTGTTATTTGCTTGAGTCGTGCCCTACTGTGGGTGCAGGTAGGATATACGCCCAGACCCAGAAGCTTGGAGGCATTCCAAAGCTGATAAATTTACATCCTGCTTGAATTTATTATTGGGCAACTAACAGTTTCCCTCTACCAAGACACAAGCCAAAGAAGAACAGAGTGGCAAAGGGGTTGCACAGCCCGCTTTGGGAAGTTTTGACTATGGTAACAATCACTGTTAAATGAAACTGAGTGACAGTTTGGCTGAAGTGGGGAAGAAGGAAGAGATGAGAGAGAATCCTTGTTCCAGAAAAGAAGCCATTAGCAGGAAAGAGACAGAAGAAGGAGAACTTGACCAATGGAAATGTGTCAACAGTATCTCAGTATGTTCCAAAAGAACATGAGAGAAACTGAGACAAGAAATGACACACACGTTCTATTCCTTTGCCTAAATTGAAGCCATTCTTGTGCTGCTTGTAGCAGAGTGTAGTAGAGTGATTACTTTCACACTTCCGGCAAAAATTTTTAACTGTGCATGCTCCAAGTATGTGACAGGCTGTGTTTCATTGTGTTTGCCTGCAAATTTAAAGAAGGAAATGTGGTGGCTCCTCTAAATTCTCGCATTAGTTTTGTAGGATTTCCCATTCATTTTACAGAAAATTCAATGCAGTACATAAAAATGCCTCTCACTTTCTCCTCTTCCTCCTTCTGTTTCAGTCTTTATCCTAAACTTTTTGACAGGTTTGGAAGCCTATCTTGGCAAGACAGTCACAGAACACTCTAGTGCTTTGGTGAAAAATTCCATCTTCAAATGTGCCCCAGTATGCTCATCAGCACAAGTCTCCATGTGAAATGTGGTAAAGTATTTTTCAGGGAATGGGCTTTTTTAAAGGCTAGTTTCTAGGTATTTGCCTTATTGAGTGCAAATTTGGTATATCTAAGTGTACTAGCTCAAAATTTTATTGTATGAAGGAGATGCTAGTTTTAGTCTTTAGACTTAAGTGGTATTTTCTGTTCCATTTCTGCTAGGGTATACTGTAAGGTTTGCTGTGCTTTAAGAGTGTGGAAAATAGCATGGAACAGACTATTATTCAAACACAACAGTAAAATGTGAGAAACTGAGATGTAGGAATTTGTCAGTACAATCCTGTGTTCAAAGTGGGAAATGTAATCAGTGTATTGGATTTTTTCAGTGGCATGTCTGAGGGGACTGGCAAATTTACTTTGTGTGACATTAAGCTTGAAATTAACAGCCTTCCTTGCACAGTAATACTACCAACTACTCCATGTCACTGAGGAAAACCTCCTGAACGTATGGAGTTTGAAGACATGCACTTACTTAAATACTCATGCACCTTTTTGCAATAGTGACCTTTCTAGAGGTGTTCAATAGAAGTATGTTGAGAAACTTTCTTTTCGTTTTTTTTTTCTGTGTGTAAATATTAGTCTCTGTCTCTTCCTGTGTGAAAGTATATGAGGGAGCTGGGACTGTTCAGTTTGAAGAAGAGGAGGCTGAGGGGAGACCTCATCACTCTCTACAACTACTTGAAAGGACATTGTAGAGAGATTGATGCTGGTCTCTTCTCACAGGTAATTAGCGATAGAACAAGAGGGAATGGCTTCAAGCTGCAACAAGGTAGGTTTAGACTGGACATTAGAAAAAAAATTCTTCACAGAAAGAGTGGTCAGACACTGGAACACACTGCCCAGGAAGGTGATGGAGTCACCATAACTGGGGGATATGGTGTAGGGGAGAACTCTGTAGAGTGGGGTTGATGGTTGGACTCAGTGATCCCAAGGGTCTTCATCAACCTGAACGATTCTGTGATTCCATGATTCTATATGCTCTTCTTTCTGTAGATAACAGAAACTGAGATGGTAGGATATAGTAATTAAACTAATCCAAATACTTTCTGAGATACCATTTTCAGTTAAAAGAGCCTTTTCATTAAAATAGAGATATTAATTACTTTTGGCTTTCCAGCTGACAACAATCTGTAATACAAAATATGAGGTAATTGCAAGTATTTCTAGCAATGAAGTCTTTCCATGTGTGGGATATGAACTTCAAATTTTTCTAACCTTCAGATTTTAAATAGCTGAAAAAAAGCTCAAAGAAAGAATTGAAAATGATTTATAGAAGCATCCATTAAGCTCTACAAATGGTTTATATAACCACTGACATAAATAAAGAAGCCATTTTTTTCCCCCGAGAAAAAATATTTACCACTTTGTTGGTCTTGTAAAAGAAACAAAACAAATCCAAACCCTCTTACCCCAGCCCATTTCTGATTGAGTGTTTAAGTAATACTCTAACAAGGATATGTCCTATCATTTCAGTTTCAGTGCCTCCTCCTTTTTCTGGTCGATGGGTCAATCTAAAAGAGGAATCCTTTGGACTTCTTTTTCTTGCCACAGGTTCACATAACATGAAAAGAAACAATGTTTTTCAAATGGGGTGGAAAGGGATGGTGCTTCTTTTTCACTTCCAGTATGAGACGAACTACTAGTGTCACTCCAACATGTTTAATGGGAGTCAACTCTCCAGCAATTATTGCCAGCTGCCGTTCTTCATTGCTTTAGTTTTAAGTCCTGTTTGGTTCATCATGAGACTAAACTGAGTTTCTGTGACAAATGTCAGGAGCAAGAACAATTGCATTGTCAGATAGAAGCCTATAATAAGCAAGAAGAAATCTGATTTGAAATAGAGTTGGGTTTGAAGCTCAAAATGCAGGTCTAGCATTGAAAACTACAGGAGCTTTGAAAACTGTTCAGCCTCTTTATTGAGAAAACTAAGAAAGTCCTGCTTTAGTTTGGAAAAGTTCCTGCATGATACACTTAATTGTATTTTTATCAATGCTGACTTTTCACCCTTGCTAGTTAAAAAGATTTTCTCCAAACTTCAGCTTCTCACTAGGTGTAAATGTTGCTTTGGAACATTTGCATTTAATATTAGTAGGCAATGTATCCAGCAGCATCATTGATAGCTAAAACTGAAGGAGAACAGTTTAAGAATTATGGGTTTAGGAACTTTTGTAGTTGAAGCTCTTGAAATAATCTGATTTGAAATTTTTTCAGTTCCAGAGACTGTGTTTATTTGTTTTTCCTCTCCCCCTAAATGGATGTTTGCAAGAAAACAATGTTCCACAACTACTGCTTTGACCATTAAACAGACATTTGGTGTCTGTGCCTTTATGATCCAGAATAAAACTTATAGATGCTTTCTTTTATTACTGAAAGTCAATACTGAATGTACGAATTGCTACAGTATTACCTTGCTTTTATTTTTTGGTTTGGTTAGGGCTTTTTTTTATCCCCTGATCCCCTGACAGTCACAGTATGAGAGAGGGTTCTCTCTTAAATGCCTTTGTTGCAGATTCACCTTAGTCTTTACATGTCTCTCCTCCACTGTAGTCCTCATATAGTTTTTTCTTTATCTACATATGTTAGACTTACATACTTGGACACTTGCTGCAATGCAGTCATGCCATGGCAAAAATAGGCTTATTTCTCCATATATCACCATTTCAGATTTACCGGTCCTAGGACACTATGGTGTTCAAAAAAACCTGTCTGATTTTTGTCAGAACCCTCCTGAATTTTGTCATTTTAGCAGTAGAAAAAATGTGAGAATGTAGCAACTGAACAGTGCTTGAAACGAACGTGGTATCACAGAATCATGAAATTTCAGAGTTGGAAGGGACCTCTAGAGATCACCTAGTCCAACTCCCCTGCTAAAGCAGGNCTCATGGATAATTTACTGTCCACCAAGACCCCCAGATCCTTCTCCTCAGAACTACTTCCCAGCAGGTCCACCCCTAACCTATACTGGTGCTTAGCATTCTTCCTCCCCAGGTGCAGGACCTTGCACTTTTTCTTGTTGAACCTCATTAGGTTCTTCTCTGCCCAGCTTTCCAGCCTGTCTAGGTCATGCATAGCCCACTGTGGGGTGCACACAACTTCTAAGGCATCATTACATCTGAAATCACAGGTCCCTACTCTGCTGGTAGAAAAGAGGGAGTCTTTTCTACTGCTGGATGGTTTTGTTGTTCAGGTCAGGAAGTGTGCTTGTTATTGCTGATGAAAACTGTCTGGGCAGCTGATATGACCCAGCAGTAGGCCCTTTACTGCATGAAGAAAGAGCTTGTGAAACCTGTTTGATGCTTGACCTGTGTGTCCATGGGGATATCCTATTTCTATTGCATTAGAAACATTATAGGGGTGTTTCTCCCTTTCTTCCCATGAAATGGACTCAAAATGCCCACAGCAAATTAATCTCTCTATCAGTTGCTATGATCATCAAAAAAGATGCTCTAGCCACACTTGAGCGCACAACAAAATTTATGTTGGAGGGATGTTGGGTTCTTTCAGACTCTCCCGCTCCACCAGCTTGCCTGAAACGGAGTATGATGACTAGCAGTGTGGTGCTACTGGCTTTCAGCAAGGAGCCGCAAATAAAATCTTGTTCTTCCCTCAGTGTCCTTACTGTGAGCTAGTGCTGGTAGTAATCAGCTCTGCACAGTAGGGGTGTATTCATTAACTTTTATCACAGTCCTCTGCATAGGAGAGCATGATTAGTTCAGCCATAACAGAGGCATACAAAGAAAATAATAAAACATGGCACAAAAGTGGGAGAACTATGAAGGTTATTAAAAATTAAAATGTGCTTTAATTGTGTTATGGAAATAAAAGTGCACCTTATAATACTACTTAGTTAAAAACTGGTCAGGGAAAAGCATTAATAATATTTTTTTTTCTTTTTCTTTTAATTTGTAATTATTTTAAAACTATTTTTTATTTATTTTTTTTCAAATTAAAATACTTTCTGCATCTGGGTGTATGATCTTGTTAAGAAAAATCCTTCATAGGTTCCTAGGCGGAGTTCTGATATTGTGGTAGATTGACAACTGTGTAGACATACCATTCTTTAATTATGAAACTTCAAAAGCTTCTAATTCTCTCAGGTTTATAATCAAGACATGTTACAATCAATTTCTGTTGTTCTTGTAATGGTACATGGGATTTTAATTTAAATTGGTAACTTGTCCCTCCAATCCCTTAAAAGGGAAGCTGGCAGCATGGTCAATTGCATTCAGACTTCTGTAAATTATTTTTATTGCTCATTATTCATGCAATAGCACCTTGATGTACACAGGCAATATCCTGCTAGGCTTTAGGGATGTGGATTTTAATCACTGTGAGTAGCCAAGGAATTTAATGACTTAATGACAAGTCCACCCATTTTAATGGGAACTGTGTGCTAATTAATTAGTAGAGGTAGTTTGTCAGCTTTTTAAGAAACATTGATAACTAGGCTACATTTGCCCTTTGGGAATGTGAATAATTGACTAAGTTTAGCTTCCAAGCCAGTTGAATAGGGAAAAGTGGAAAGATTGGACTCGATGATCTGAAAGGTCCCTTCCAACCTCGACGATTCTATGATTAACAAAATTCGATGATTTTTCTTTTAATAAAACAAAACCTCAGGGTTTTATGTTCTGTTGGACAAAAAAAGCTTCATTTAGTAAAATCCAAAATACTTCAAGTATTAACTTAAAACCAGAAATGAACTAATGGGAAACAAAAGTCTAAACTTACTGTACTGTTGGAGAGCAGGAAGCCACCTTCTTGTTTCCTTTTTCTAGTAACTGGAGAGGTTAGAGGTTAGGTTTGTGGTGAGACCATTCCAGCATCTGATGGCTTTTTCAGAGGGGATGTGGGAATTTTAACCAACGGAAAACGTGTAGGAAAACTCTGGTCTCTGCACCTCTCCATGTGGATTTAGAACAGTAATTTGCAGGAGGCCCAAAACAAAGTCAGGTTGTAGCTCTTCCATGAAAATAAAATTGATTCACATTTGCAGTTGTCACTTCTACATACAGATGAGTTGATATCTATAGTTTTATTACCAGAATACAGTAGATACTGGAAAAGTTCCCTTTGATATGCTTATTTTTCATAGAATAATTTCCTTTGAATGTTTTTCTTCTTTAGTCATGTACTTGATCCCAGCGCATCCCAGATTACCACTCTTCATCTTGGCTAAGATATTGTTTTCTTCCTGGAGTTTTTCTTTCTTTCATAGAATCACCGAATGGTTTGGATTGGAAAGAACCTTCAGAGATCATCTAGTCCAGCCCCCCTGCCATGGACAGGGACATCCTCAACTAGATCAGGTTGCTCAATGGCCCATCCAAATGGGGCTCAATTCTCTTCACGTTTGAGAATTGAAAGGGGCTTCAAGTCTCCTCACCTTTTTTTGGTTTGCCCATGAATCTATAAAAATTACTTTCCATAAGGATTCCATGGCATTTATCTACTGCAAGTGAGGTCAGGATGAACACACCAGTGTCCCAAAGAAAAGGGCCCCAGCACTTCGGAATGCAGTAAGCGTCCTGAGTAAAAGGTGCTTCACGTTCAAAGTTTTCAGTCCTGATAGATTTTTCCAAGAGAGACATATTTTTTAAAATTATTGCTATACTTTTTTAATACTGACTTGGCTCCAGTTGAAATCAGTAGAAAAACTTGCAATTTAGAAAGACATTACAAGAGCAGTAATTGTTTTTAGTACCCTAAGTTTGGCAAAAATCTGAAAAGCTGTAACCTGAAGTCATTTGTGCTGCTAGCTGATCCTCGGATTGTTCTGTCTGTAGCTTAACTCACTGCTAAGAAGTTTGTTTGCATTACTTGTAAGATGTTTTTGTTCTTAATGCAAATCACATACAAGCATAAATATTCAGTGCTTTAGACTTGCTTTTATAATAGTTTGTCATTCAGTGCTGCAACCAATGAAGATATCTACAATGTAGCAAAATATAATCTGAAGTAATTATTCTTGGAACCTTCTCCTACAGTATTTATTAAATATTTACAAATGGCAGCTAACTTGCGGGTTTTCTGCTTGTTTTTAGATCAGAATGGGAAAGCAGAGGGGAAAAAAGTCTGAAGGCTTTTCCAGTACTGAGTGTGCATAGTCTTTTTGACTGGCAGATAAAGCATATGTTGTCAAGAGAAATCTCCCTATGTATGTTCACTAGAAATTAAAACAATGAAAAATGATTTGATGGTAATGCTTTTGTAAGACTGTATACAGAATGTCCAAGCACCCAAGACAGAAATCTTGTATTACCTGAAAAAAGCCAGGAAAGAGCCTCCATTGATCCTGAAGCAGTCCCACTTGCTAAGCTTGGAAGTATAAAGATTCTGCTAGTGTGGAGTGAATTAGTCACGAAAATAGTAGTCAGAAAGAGGGCCCAAGATTGTGGTGATTCTGGTGGAATCACGTTAAAGACCTGCTGAACATAAATGACTGCTAGGCTGCAAGTCAGTTCTTGAATCCTCTATTTTTACATATATTGTATCTCTTTTTCACTTTTTTGAAATGCTGCTGTCATTCATACTCATTGGTTCTTAGAGACTGTGGCTGTCATTGTTTTATTTTATTTTTTAAGATTCCATCCATTAATTGTACTAGCAAGGTGACATCAAAACACAAAAAAGCAGAATATTATTTTAGGTGAGGAACAAACAGTAGATGATTGTAGTCCTGAACAACACACAGCTGCTTTTTTATGAAGTCCTTTAAAAATAAAATAGTCCCTGTCACTCTTTTTGAAAAATGTGCTTGGGAGTATCATCTATGAAGTAGTAACAATCAAAAGCAAACCCAGAAAACAAACAGCAACCAGTATGAGATAGTTACTGTTTCTCTCCTTTGTGTTTCTGCCTCTTTACGCAGTGTTGGAGCAATGCACTACTTCATAACAAGAAAGATAGTGGATCTGGTTTGACAAGTAATGAAGGTTGAATTATTTAAATACAATCTGCATGTTTGCAATCCTCTAGCATACAAGCAAAACCAGACCTGAGTGCAGACAGAAATGGAAAATTTCAGTACAGAAACTGGCTTTAATGGGAGATAATGGTCAGTAATTTTGAAGTGAGGTTACTTCATGTTAATCCCATCTCTGAAACTGTCTCCCTATCAAAGGACAAGCTCCTTTCCTCTGTTTTTCCAGTTTGTTGAAATTGTTCCTGTCTGATAGTGCTTCCTCATCCATCTCACAGGGCTGCAAGAAGGCATTATGGCTACCTGTAAGCATCACAGCAAGGATGAGTTAAGAAACTAAATGCTACCATGCCTTTCCTGGAAATTGTATTCAGCCTAATCTCTTGCCATCTCCTTTTGGCAGTCTGTTTTTGAACTGCAGAGTGGACAACAAAGCAGTTGTAGGGTTCAGAAAATGGAGAAGGGGAGAGTTGCCTCCATGTGGGAGGATTTTGCTTCAAGGGCACCTCAGCTGTATATCTTGCCTTTCATCTCAAGAAATAAAATACATTTAGAAAACATGTTGCGTTTGTGTGTAGTTTAAGTAATGAATGCTGGCCAAGAAGCTTTCGTGAGATGTCGTTTAGTGGCCGTGGGTGCAGAACTGCATGAAGGAAATGTCAGTGTTGTTGAAGGCCATAAATGGAGCTACATGGAGTAGGAGGCTCTTTCTGAGAACCATTCATTTTCATAGAGATTTCCTTTGTCCTTATGCTTGTCTCCTAATCTCAACAGGCTCATAAGCCTCCTCTTCAGTGCTAGCCCATGCAGTAGCAAATCAGAGGTCCAGAAAGGCTGGAAATCAGAGATCTGTTCCATCTTCCTGCTCACCATATCAATACTTGCTTCATCAGTTATGAAAAATGCAAGAATGGAGTTTCTCCAGCCTCTCCACATTCCAGTGCTTCATACCCTGTACAGTTAGAAACTCAAATATCCCTTGCTGCCTTGGGCATTGTAAATGTGGAGAATGGATTGCCCCAGTCTTTTATATATTTGAAGACTATAAGGTTTTGTTGAATCTCTTATTCTTCAAATTAACATCTCTTCTCTCAATCCACGGATCATTCAGTCTGTCCTAGTAAATTTCAGATCTTTGTTTTCTGTGATCCTATTCTATGTTCCCTTTGAACTTTCTGACAGTCCATGCCTATCTTGGTTTCATGCTTGAAAGTAAGGTCTCAAAATAATTTTCTAGGTGAGGCCTTCCCACTGTCACATAGAGCAGAAGGATTTTTTCATGTACCCTTCTTGTTTGTGTAGCAGACAGTGACCTACATATGGAAATTTACATATGTGTTATCAAATTACATCTATTTTTCCTCCAGCACATTCTCCGGTTTTCAAGTTCATTCTGAATTCTGATCTGTCCTTCAGCTACTTAAAGTCACTCCCAGCTTGATGTCACCTAGTTATTTGGGGGTTTTTTGGGGACGTGTGTGTATCTATCTTTTGTATGGTTAATAAAACTATTAGACGATTAGCCCCCCATGGAACCCTGCCTAATTAAGCCTTACAGGTTTTTGGTCATAATCTACTAAGAGGCAAATATAATGAAGTAGTTTTCCATTATATCTTCTTGTTACCATGTTCATATATATCACAATCCACCTTAGTAGAGGAAGTGTAAGTGTTTGAGGGAAGAGGAAATGAGGTTCCCCAATAGCCAGTCTATTTTCTTCTCAGTTAAATCCTCCATATCTCTCTTTTCTCCAGCTTCCTGCAGGTGAGGATGCTTAACAGAAAAGCACACTTGTACAATCTTTTAAAGGACTGGAAATGTAAACTAAGAGACTGTTTTTTCTCTTTTCAGCATGCTAAATCTATCTGGGAATTTTTTTCCTATCATAATTTTTTTACAGAATTGTAAAAAATAAATGTGTATTTGTTTTGAGACTTACTGAAAGGAAGCTATTTATCAAAAACATTTCAATATGAAAGGATTTTTATTTGGCTGTTTATTTGTCTAACACTTCCACTTAAGTGGAGAAGTCAGTACAGTTTGGGCAAAGAGATTTCAAAGCCTACTCAACCCATTAACTGTTGCTAACAAACATGTCTGTAAGAGTTCTCCCTATGAGTAAATGCATAACATGCCACTTGCATAGTTCTCTAGGCTGTGTATGGTTAAGTTCTATTCATAGCATTGTAGTGTCCCTGTTGCCAAAAAATATGAGACGCTTCCAGGAAAGTGACAGTAATATGATGTACCATCTGACACTTCTTTTGCTTTCTTTTTTTTTCTTCATAAGGAGAAACTTGCATGTGAGATTTTTTTTAAGGGGAAAAAAAATGTAAGGTATGCTAAGCAAAAGCACTTTGTGTCCTCAGCAAAGACCCCCAACGCAGTCTAACATAGTTGCTGCCTCACTCAACTTGGTATATGTCTGTATAAGGTGTCAGGGCAGTGTTGAACCTTCATTTATCAATAGTATAGTGTTTGGCTTGGGTGTTTGGACATGGAAATTTTAATAAAATAAGTTTCATTTTTTACTTAATCTGAATTTCATATGTGCTTCTCAGTCCCAATAACCAGAATCAGTCTTGTAGAAGATTCTCAACAAGGATACATGTTTCCAAGCTAGCCCTTCTACATTTCCAACACTCAAAATCTTTTGCTTGTAATACATCTGTCTCCTGCAGCCATACAATCTGTTTTGTTGATCTGTCAACATGCTTCTTCAGTTGGTCTAACTACTTATTTTTATGCAAAGTTTCCAATTCTAGCTGTTCTCTAATGATAGAGAGAAGTAATGCATGAGATTTGCTCTCCATTAACAGTTTAGAAAAGACAACCAGCCTTCAAATAACACCATGTGATAAAGCAATTAAGCTAAACCTGGCAAACACAAATGTAACAAATGCTTTTCCCCCAGTGCTTCGGTGGACAGTTTTTTACCCAGCCTCATTCTTCTCTCTCCTTGTTTGCTAGGAAACAAACTGAACTGCAATCTCACCGTAATCTATTTTTCAAAATCCTCACTTAGTGCCTCAGTCAAAGAAGATTTGATCCCATGTATAAGCCATTGGTCTGGGCACTCTGATCTTGGTCACGTCCAGATTTATGGGACAGAATGAGGTTTTAAAAAAACCCCACAACCCTCCTGCACCCAACACCCTAACAAAGTAAAACTTTGTCTTTAAAAATGGAAATATAATCATGGCATCTCCGTTCATGTTGCATCTGTTAGAAAGAAATATTGAGGGGTTTATCGGACTCCTTCAGCACCACCGATGCCGGGGAGTTCTCGATGTCCTGTCAACTTGTAGACTGTTTCTGAACATTGGAGCAAATTTTTACTGTTTTTTCTTTTGGTTTGGGATAATCAGATTAGTAGAGGACAACAGTAGTCTTCTGCTGGCTTGGCCTGTAAATGGACCATTACTAAGACTTGGATGAAACTATTGCCCCATGCAAGTAAAATTCGCCTGTTTTAGTTAAAGCAAGATCACTGCTTGTATGAATGAATTTTGGTTTAGGACTGTTAGTGACTGGTATGAGAGAGTGAAAGTCAGCTTAAACCCGCTCCTGTATTTTATCAATGTAAATGGTTCTTAAACCAGAGCAGGCCTGTTCTTTTTTGTCACTTACCCATCATTTCCAGATGGCTCACTTGAACTGCCTGTGGGGTTGCTATGTTCTACAGTGCTGGGGAGACTTCTTTGCTGGAGATTTTTCCACGTCTTAGTGACAGTGAGAAGACAACATAAGACAAGGCAGGCTGTTCCCATGCCACTTTAGTAACAAGGGAATTCTGCCTGGAGGAGGTTTGCTATTCGTAAAACCAGTCATGTTTAGCGAATGGGGTCAGAATCTGTAGACAGCTAAGGATTTTGGATCTGGAAAGCTGAGGTTGGCTTGGAGAATAACTTGTGCTACATTTATGAAATAAAGCCTCCGCAGTGAGTCTGAACCAGTGAAGTGTGTGTATAGGAGGTTCCTGTTTCTTCTTGATCTTCGTTCACACTTGTTGCATTCTTGCCTGTAGACAGTCCACAAGCCACCTGTGACAGCAGTCATCTCCCTCTCCGCTTGCTCAGTACGGCAAGAGTGCTCACTCTTTGGACGGGTCCCCCTCACACAGATGTGAGGGTGATGATGATTTATGTATTAGTTCCCAGTAGCTTGACTTAGAATAAGATCAGAAATATAAAGCTTCTTTCTTAAAATTGAGGAGTCGCTGTCATCCTTCCCGTCATAAATGGGGCATGGCTGTGAGTGGCTACTGCATTACCAGAAAAGGATGAAAAATACTTTCAGAACCATCCCTGCAACTGATTATTCTTGCTCCCGCCATTACCATTCTCATCATAATGTGCTGCCTTTGCCCTTGTTTCCAACTAATAATCCTTGCTTACTGATGGAGGTTAAATGTGAATGTTGAAAGAAATAGGTTAAAAAGAGCGGCAGCCAGTTGGGTCCATACTGATACAATAAAAGCAATTACACTTAAGAGATTAGAAGCATTGAAATGGCAGCTGAAGCAGCTCCAGATACTGGGGCTCAGTAGGAAGTTCAAATGCCCTGTTTTTGTTTTAGTTTTGGATGGAGTTTTTCAGAGGAGTGGATTATAAATGGCTTCTACTGGGTAAGTGATTAGAATTAACTGGTCAAATAAGTCGGAAGTAATGACATGAGTACAAAGCTGACAAATTTTGTTACTGAATGGTCAGGCGGGAGATGAACAGTGGTTTACCGTATCTGAGGAAATAAAAGCTACTGCAAATTAAAAGCTGAATTGATGTAACAGATTTTAGTTAGGCTTGTAGATTCAATGGTGTGTGCTTCCAGGCTGTGAATGTAAATCAGTGGGGAAGTGCAAATGGTTTTAGGTCTTACTCACATTGTTTCATGGTAAATAACCTGTGATTTGGAGACAAATTTTAAAGGTCTGTGAGTTTAGAAACTAGAGAAGAAAATTAAAAGAAAAAAAGAAACTGAATTAAAATGCAGATAGATTTCCAATTCCCAGTGTTTCATTGATAGTTAGGAACCACATGGCTTCTGAAAATATTAGTGGGAATCTGCATCCCTTTTTCAAGATCTAGGCAGTAGCAATAGATAGACATCAGATCAGGACCACTCTTGTGATCACACTTAAATCGATGTCTGCAGTTTCAAAATTATCCTGTCTTTACATAATGGCAAATCTCGAGGCTTTAGAAAAAGCTATAAATATGATAATGGCACTGAAGATGAATACCAGACTCTCAATTTCTATATTAGTTGTAGCTTGGACAATATTCACAGTGCCTAGAATAGAAGAAGAGAGGTTATGAGACAACATATCTTGACTCAGCTGCTTATCAGAGAGCTATGTGTAAGTAAACCTACACAACTCTGTGCTGTGCTGAAGACAATTCCCAACTCAGTTTGTAAGTTTGCCATTGCCCCAACAAGAGTTCTTTCCATTTGCACAGTTCTACTTTCGCAGACACAAGAGGCTTTCCAGGCTGAAATTAGGAAGTGGTGAAAAGATTATTGTGAAGTGAATGCAGCAGACAATCAAAACCCAGAGTCTTCACATGCCCTGTACCGCTGCGTTTGGCAAACTCCATCCCCAGTGTTTTACAGTTCTGGTTGCTGTATGCCCAGTTTCAACCAGTGCAGGTTCCCATAGGAACATTAGCTGTTTGTATGCAAGGGGGAAGAGCATACTGTCAGAATTTGCTTCTCTTGTGGTTTCTACCTAAATGCTGCTAGTGGGAACATTATGTCTCTAATCTTGCTGAAATAATATTTATTTTTCCATCTTATCACTGTCTTTAATTATTTTTTTTATGTCTCCCCCTAATCTTGGCCCAGGCTTAAATGCAAATTTATTTTGTTTCTTTTACCGGCACTTTTAGTCCCTGTAGGGATTTCTAACCAATTAGTCGCTCAGAATGTAGCTGTTAGGTAGAGCAAGAGGAGATTCTCCAATTTGCCTCCCAGTGTCAAGAGAAGCAGAGGCACCCTTGCAAGGGCAGTTCCTCACCAAAAGCAGCACTGCTGTCACAGATGATAAGTAAAAGTGAATTCATAGTTACTCCTCAAGGATCGTTACTAGATGCAATTTACCGTAAAAATGCCAAATATAACTCCAATGTTCTTTGAAAAACTCAATTTTGTTTCACTCCCAGTAGAAATATTCATGTGTAATCTTTTGTAAAGTAGCTTTTTTACTGCTTGGTACTAGGATGTGCAATTAGTTGATTGCATGTGTATCTTTTATATCACAATCAGGAAATTAATATCATCCAAACAGAGAAAACTTTTTTTTTTGTCAAGTTGGTCTATAGGTCACGATCTGCAGTAGAGCAGAGAGCAGAGGTTATTGGCAGTGCTTGTTTTGTGATGGGATTGCGTTTTGTTTGCTTGTTATTTTTTTCTGATGCACACTGTTAGAACATCTCACAGGCCGGGTTCATACAGGAAAAGTGAAAGCATTAAAACCTAGGCAATCATGTTCTTGGTGATGTTCACGTGTGATGCCCGACTCCCCAGGGATGCAGTAATGTTGTGAAAAACAAGCTTTTGGTGAAGCAGTATTGCAGTTTGTAGGGAGCTGGGGCCAACTTTTTTTCAATGGATAGGTGTATGAACCAGTCATTTAAATGTCTTTTATGACTGCTAAGAACGCTTTTGTTAGGGTTATTTACCCCAGAGAGTTTTTTTCCAGTGTACACTTGACTTTCCATGTGAAAGCTCAGGGTACTCCTATGAAACAGCGGCCAGTGCGAAGGCACTCAGATCTCTGTCAGCCTGTGTTTGTACCTCAGGGTGGCATGGTGAAATATCCAGTCCTTGCCAGAACTATTTCCTGCTAATCTATGACTTCAAGAGGAACAACCACACTGAACCAAAATTAGGCCTGTGCATAAACATGTACTGAATTGAAACTGAAAGCTAACTTTCTATACAAGTAACTGTAACCCAGTGAAATAATGACTCTTTCTTTTCAAATGCATTCACTCAGCTCAGTAGGAGCATCTACACCTTTATGTTAGGCAGCCCCTTTTTAGAATGACTTTATCTAGCAGTAAATTTTCATAATATGCTCATTGCTGGAGAATACGTGCTGATTAGAAATCTGTGACACTGCTTCTGGACTCTGTTCTAATACAGGCTGTAAATTTCACTGAGCTGAATGCGCCATGGAGCCTTTAAGTAGCAGTCAGATAGTTCTGGCAATGTCACTTGTTTATAAGAGACGGGGGGCCAAGATGTAGAATTCAAATGGTGCTACTGAAGTCCATAAACCAAATATGTTCATACTGGGGAGAAGAAGTTGTGACACGATTACCTCTTTAGTTCCCATATGTATCCAGTGCAATAGCAGTGGTTCTGATTATATGATTTACTGTTTCTTTTATCATTCAAAGTCCTGTTTAGTACTGATTTCTGATTCCACAAAATCACTTCCATACTCTGGAAAGGTGCTGATGGTGCCCTTCTTCCAGTTTTCCACTGAAGTGAAGTTAATGTTCGGTATATTTTTGGGGGGTTTTCTTGAGTACATGGCCATGTACTACTAATGTGGGTTATCTCTAGAGATCTTTTTTCCAGCAAACATTGAAAAAGCTTTTGTATAGAGGTAGTTCTATTAGTATCTGAAGGGACCTGGTGTTGTGTTTCTGTAGTACCGTATTTGTTCCTCCAGGTTCTGCTGAACTTATTGTATGAGGATTGGCCAGGCACGCTTACCCTAGGGAAGTGACAGTATCCTGTCGTTCTCTCCTTTACCTTTGTAATACAAGCTTTTGGGAGCAGTATCTCTTCTCCCTGTATATATTTAAAAAGGAATTAAAGTCTTTCTCTAACACGTCCCCAGACTTTGTGGTGAGATTAGTGCAGCTTTAGCATCCAGAATAGCAATCAATTTTAGTAGTCTCATTTCAGCCCTGGATATTTGTGCCAATGTGTTTTTCTACAAGACCCTCAGTATTCTTTGTTTTAATCAAGTGTAGGTGCTGTCTGAGTACACTGCTAGTATTTTCAATTGCAAAGCTGTAGTAATCTCTATGTTAAACTTTCACTGATTTTTCTCATTTTTTTACCTGTATTGAAATACATATAATCTCAAATGAGCAAATGAATCCTGTTAAATTTTTTTAAATCTAACTCATAACTTTCTAAGTCTCTTTTAAAATGGGAGAGATTTGTATTATTTCATGATACTGTATTTTGCTTTCCTTGTTTTCTGGGAACATTTTAACATTCTCACTATGCAAAATATTACCAGCTTGTTTAAAGGAAGAATTTAAAAACAGGAAGAGCAAAATTTAAAAAATGTAATCTTTNAGTATGTCCATGTCTCTCATACTGGGGAGCCTGGAAGTGGACATAGTACTCCAGGTGTGGCCTCACCAGTGCTGAGTAGAGGGGAAGGATCCCCTCTCTTGACTTGCTGGAAAGACTCCTCCTGATGCAGCCTGGATATCATTAGTGACTCATTTTCAACTTAGTGTCCACCAGGACACCCAGGTCCTCTTCTGCAAAGCTGCTTTCCAGCTGTGTTGCCCCCAGCATATATTGATGTATGGGGTTATTCCTCCACAGGTACAGAACTCTGCACTTCCCCTTGTAACTTCATGAGGTTTGTATCGCCCCATTTCTCCAGCCTGTCAATGTCTCTCTGGATGGCAACATGACCCTCTGATGTATCAGCCACTCCTGCTAGTTTTGTATCATCAGCAAATTTGCTGAGGGCACGCTCTGCCTCATCATCCAGATCATTAAGATCTAAAGTGGGACTGGACCCAGTATTGACCTGTGGTGTACATTGCTAGCTACTGGCCTCGAACTAGATCTCACGCCACTGATCACCACCAACCGACTTCACTGTCTGCTTATCCATCCTGTTCTTCATCAGCTTCTCTGAGGGTCTTATGTGAGACAGTGTCAAAAGCTTTACTGAAGCTTAGGTAGACAATATCCACTGCTCTCCCCTTATCTACCAGGCCAGCCATTTCATCATAGAAATTTATGTGGTTGGTCAAGCATGACCTCCCCCATGTGAATCTATGCTGACTACTCCCAATCACCTTCTTGTCCTTCATGTGTCTGGAAATAGTTTCCAGGATTAGCTGCTCTGTCATCTTCACAGGGATCAAGGTGAGGCTGACCAGCTTGTAGATCCCTGGTTCCTCCTTCTTGCCCTTCTTGAAGTTAGGAGTGACATTTGCTTTCCTTCAGTTCTCAGGCATCTCTCTTAGTTGCCATGATTGTTCAAAGATTATCAAGAGTGACCTTGCAATGACTACAGCCAGCTCCCTCAGCACTTGTGTGCGCATCCCATCAGGGCCTACAGACTTATCTACATCCAGTTTTCTTAACTATTCTCTGGCCTTAGCTCTGAGTCAAGCTAATAATATTAGTGGCACATCTGTGGATAACTTGTGTCAGCTGACAACTCCGTACTTCTTGAAGAACTCAGAAAATCGTTATGTCAGCTCTAATCCACAAAGGAAAGTCTGAAGGGAGGATAGGATACTGTGCCAATACCTGGGCCGTAGTTTCTCTATAGTGTGTCTTAGGGGGGAGAAAGTAAGTGTGGAATTCAAGAGAGGCTTTCTTTGACTCGGCTTTCTATCTTCAGCAAATGCTTTTAATAACTAATTACCATACAGATATCTGTTAATCTATTTAAGCATTTAACTTAATGATTCTGTGCTAAAAACACACCTTACTTACACTTTAAAACTAGGATTTTAACAACTTATATACAGTAGGCAAAAACGTATCTATAATGACTGAATTCTAATAATAAAATGGAAAATTTCTTCAGAAGAGGGCATTACATTTGGAAAAGTGAATTTTAGAGAGCCATTGGTTAGAAGTGATATCAGGAGGTCTCTGTTCCAACCTTTTCCTCAAAGCAGGGTCAGCTATCGGAGCAGATGGAAAGCCCTGAGTGAGTTCTTGAAAACCTCCAAGGACAGAGGCGAAACAACCTGCCTGGGCAGTTTACTCTACTGTTTGATTGAACTCACTGTGAAAAAATTTTTCCTTATATCCTATTGGAACATCTGTTATTTCAATTTGTGTTTAGTGTGTCATTCTCTCACTGTACATTGCTAAAACGAACCTGGCTCTGTCTTCTTGATAACTTACTGACAGATCCTGACAGGCTCCTGTTAGATCCCTCTGAAGCTATCTATTCTCCAGGTGGAACAAGCCTTGTTCTCTCAGCCTCTCCTCACAGGGCAAGTGCTTCAGCCCTCTTACAGTCTTGGCAGCCCACTGCTGAACTTGCTTAAGTAGGTCATGGTCTTTCCTGTATTTGAGGACCCAAAACGGAATGTCATATTCTAGATGCAGTCTAACAATTGTTTAACAAAAGACAATTACCCTTCTCAGTTTACTGACTGTGGTTCTTTTAATATAGCCCAGGATGCTGGCCGCCTTTTCTGCCAGGGCATGCTGTTGGCTCATGTTCAGCTTGCTGTCTACCAAGTCCTTTCCCACAGAGTTGCTCCTCAGCCAGCCAGTCACCAACATGCATCATTATCAGGGGCTCTTCTTTACCAGGCGCAGGACTTTGCATTTGTCCTTGATGAATTTCATTATATGCCTGTTGGCCTGTTCTTCCAGCCTGTACAGCTCCCTTTGGATTGCAGCCCTTCCCTTGAACATAACAACTGCTCCTCTCAGTTTGGTGTCATCTGCACATACGACAAGAGTGACCTTTGTCACCTCCACCAGATCCTTGATAAAGATATTAAACAGGTCCCAGGACAGACTCTGGTGGTACTCCAGTGGATACGGATTTCCAGGTAGAATATGACCCATTGACTGTTACCCTCTGAGCCCAGTCATGCAACCATTTTTTTTTTACTTACCTAGTTGTTACAATTTGCAAGTTGTTACGTGCAACAAGTTGTCATGATTTCACGTGGGTTAGAGTTGACTTTCTAACTACTAGCTGATATAGTGCTATATTTTGGATTTGGGATGAGAATAGTGTTGGTGGTGCACTGGTAGTTTTAGTTGTTAAGCAGTCAAAGCCTTTTCTGCTCCTCACACCTCCCTGCCAGCAAGCAGGCTTGGAAGGACACAAAAAGTGGGTAGGAGACACAGCCAGGACAGCTGAACCCAACTGACCATCATTCCAACCATCATTCCATATGATGTCATGCTCAGCATATAAAGCTGGGAGAAGAAGCAGGAAGTTATTTGGAGTTATGGCATTTTGTCTTCTCAAGTAACTGTTAACATGTGATGGAGCCCTGCTTTCCTGGAGGTTGCTGAATACCTGCCTGCCTATGGGAAGCAGGGAATGAGTTCCTTGTTTTACTTTGCTTACGTGTGTGGCTTTTGCTTTACTTATTAAACTGTCTTTATCTAAACCCACGAGTTTTCTCACTTTTACTTTTCTGATTCTCTTCCCCATCCCACTGGGGGGAATGAGAAAGTGGCTGCGTGGTCTTAGTTGCTGGCTGGGTGTCCACAGGTGTCCCGCCAGCCTTTTTGTGGATTTAGACAACTGCTCTTAACATGGAACTTTGCCATAACAACAAGGATTTATTTTTGTTTTGATCAGATAGTAATCTGAGGAGAGAGATATGTATCCTCTGTTCACCTTTTTTTTTTTTTTCTCAGTCAAAAGCATTTGTAGCTTTTCTTTAAAACAACTCAAGACTTTGATTTGAGCTGCTCCATTTTGATATAGACCTCAGACGGAAAAAAGTTTTGGATGCCTTGTTATGCAAAGGCTTGGGAGGAAGTAAACACAACTGCAGATCACACCTTGGTCAACTGTTTTTATTGCTTCCATAAGCACAACATTGTATTTCAGATTAAAAATGCTTCAGAGTAAACTTGTATTTTATAAAAGGTATACAGTTGGACTTGGTGATCTTATGGTTGGACTCGATGATCTCAAAGGTCTTTTCCAACCTAGATGATTCTATGATTCTCCTGCAGTGCTGAGAAGAAGCTATAGTTCTTATGCAGGTATCTTGAAGAAGCAATGTCCCTGCTTGTCTAGCATTCATTCTATCACAGATAACTTTCAAATCTACTTGCCAATCCTGAATTAATACAACAGTGTAACAATCTCACAGATCTAGTCACTCTTATGAATTCTGTAAAAAATACGGCAGTACAGGGTAACCACACAAGTGTAGAGGTGAAAAAAATAACTATATTATGAGACACTAAGGAGTCCTTAACAAAAATATTCCAGAAATTTTTGTTCACCTACCTGCTCCAGGTGAACCTGCTCCGGCAGGGGGGTTGGACTAGGTGGTCTCCAGAGGTCCCTTCCGACCCCCGTCATTCTGTGATTATAATCTGACCTGAGATTCCAACCACCGTGCATGTGGATGTATAGAGAAAACCAAGCTTCCTTAATTACTGCTGCAGATGGAACTCTTTGTTTGAAATAAGAAGATTCATGGGGTGAATATTTCTTTGGATAAAAGCACTGAAAGCCTTTCAATACTGTTAAATACCCTTTAAATAAGTTGCATACAAACATTCTTGTGAATTATTTGCCTCCAGGAATGCTTCTGAAAAGCAAAACTCTCTAATTCTTTAGTGTGTTCATGGAGAGATTAATGATAGGAGTACCTGTGCTACCTCTTCTGAAAAGCTTTTGATTTTTCCGACCTCCTCTTAGTCACAGAATTTATGTAATTGGGGAGCAAAACTAATGTGATACAGATGATCACACCCTGCAGACAGCCAGTGAGTATTATCCTCTTGATTAAAGCTCCCAACATCTTCTCTTGATGCAGAGGCAGGCTTGAACTGAATATTTTAGGAAGTCCAGATGCAGAAATCTGAGCATTTGGCAAACATTTTTAAATTACAAAACCAATGAAAATAAAGCTGTTCTCAGAGGGAAAAAGGCTAAACTAATTGAATAACTACAAGATTACAGTAGCACATGTAAAATGGTAAGTACAGGTAATTTTCCAGTTGTTATGTTAATAGGCAGTTCTAAAAGTTAGAGTCTCTCTAGTGGTGGCTCAAAACTCTTGGTGTTACCACTCATTTGTGTACCCAGATGAAGGCTTAGTGAAATACAAAAGACTGATCTGAATTCCATAAGATCTGGTTAGCCTAATGATTGGAATAGTAAATAAGCAGCTTGGAAACCAGTCTTTTCCCTCTTTTTAGTATCCAAGATAAATGATTAAGATTAGAGTGGAACGTTATAAAATGTATTTTATTCTCACTCAAATTAGTTCATGTCAGTTTAAAAAGCTTCATGGGGTCATTCTGTTATTATGTCGTCATGAAATGCATCAAACTCTTCACTTCAGTCAGAAGACTGGTTTTCCAACTGGCCTAGAAACTCCAGTTTCATTTCCAGATAGACAGACTTGGTTATTAGAAAGAATTTCTTACTTTAAAATGCAATGAATTTCTGAAAGAAACTCTCTGGACAGGTAGTGAGATGCTTATGACCAGCGGATTTGAAGACTAGACTAGATTCTGACTGCATCAAAGTGAGCGTGCTTTGCTGCTCTACAAACTGCCTGTGCTGTAAGAGGAACTGGGTAGTGTCCTGAGGTTGTCTTCTAAGATCACGCATTTTACATTCCTCACCTGCCTGTATATGTTTCATTGCCATACATATTATGTAGTGATAAAACACAACAAGGTTTATCCTGTTAAGCGCTGGTGTAGCATGCTCTCTGAATCAGTGACAGAGTCTGATCAGCATTAAGCTCCTGTTCCTGCCATTCCAGAGTTTCGGGCTGAGGCTCCCCAGCCTCTTGCTTCTGTGAATTGACACAAAAACAGAGAAACAGAAGGAAACAAGGAAGGGCTTTGTCTTCACTCAATCTTCTCTGCTGCTCCAGAGCAAAATTTTCCATTCTTAGGTAAAGCTGTTCAGAAGAAGGACCCAAAATGATAAATCCCTCTGAAAATACTGTCACGAAAGCTTTCTGGACTCATTTCAAGATGTTCACTAAATTGGGAGATCAGTGAGAATCAATGATTAACATCGTGTGTGACATGATACTATTTCCGTTCTGCCTTTGTATCTGGTTTTCTACTGGGAGCAAGGGTGATATGGATAGGAGTAAGTGAAGAAAAAAGCCTGTAAGACAGCCAAAACTTTCTTTAGTTTCTACTGAAACACCTACCAACTGCTAGTCTTCTTTCTCCAACAATACCAATACTGTCAGCAGAGATATGCTTCTCGGAGGTTATAATGATGTTACTTGGCTATCCAGTGCTTTTGAAACAAGAAGGGATGTCAAGAGAAAGCTTGACGTTTGAACTATACAAGGAAAAAGAGTTAAATTAGTTTCCTTTTTGTCCTTTCTGTCTTACTATTCCTTAGTTGTAACTGTTATAGATCACTCTGGTTTTAATGGAGAATTCTCTTTCACAGAGAATTGATAATGTAAAGACCTTTAGGGCTAAGCCTTGCCCACAGGTCTCCCTGTTAAAGTACAATCAGGGCTAATAGAAGGTTCTTAGAATTGAGAGAGGATGGGAAATAATGTCATGACTAAGCCTTCAAAATTTCTGGGACTTTATAGTAATCTAGGTCCATACTCTGATAGTACCTTTGTGCTTGCTGAGGTCATTTACGTTACTCTGGAAACCTATTAGCTTTGAGAACAGAACAAGGCTTGAAGTGCAATGACAAAGAAGTCTAACCATGGACTGAGAAATTTTACAAGAAACACTAGGTTGTGTTTCTGTAGACAGTATTAAAGGATTTTGAGTGTTTCCAATATTCTGATAAAGATCATTATTTAAAATATTTTGGTAGCTTTCACAGTTTCCAAAATGCAGATTATACTGTGCTTGCAGCCCAGAAGGCCAGTCGCATCCTGGGCTGCATCAAAAGCAGCGTGGCCAGCAGATCCAGAGAGGTGATTCTGTCCCTCTACTCTGCTCTGGTGAGACCCCACCTGGAGTGCTGTGTCCAGCTCTGGAACCCTCAGCACAAGAAGGACATGGACCTGTTGGAACCGGTCCGGTGGAAGGCCACCAAGATGATTGGAGGGCTGGAGCACCTCTAGTATGAGGACAGGCTGAGAGAGTTGGGGTTGTTCAGCCTGGAGAAGAGAAGGCTCCGGGGGGACCTTATAGTGGCCTTCCAGTACCTGAAGGCGGCCTCCAAGAAAGCTGGGGAGGGGCTGTTTACAAGGGCATGTAGCGATACGAGGGGCAATGGTTTTAAACTAGAGCAGGGTAGGTTTAGATTAGACATTAGGAAGAAGTTCTTTACAATGAGGGTGGTGAGACACTGGCACAGGTTGCCCAGAGAGGTGGTGGAGGCCCCATCCTTGGAGACATTCAAGGCCAGGCTTGATGAGGCTCTGAGCAACCTCATCTAGTTGAAGATGTCCCTGCTGACTGTAGGGTAGTGGACTAGACGACCTCTAAAGGTCCCTTCAAAACCAACACATTCCATGATACCCAGAGACATTCTGTAACATCTTTTTTGAAGAACATCTTGCAGTTTTTTGAAGACCAGTCTGAAGTATGAGCTGCAGCCTTTTCTATTGATCCCAAAAAGCTGGGAATGTATCCACAAGTTATCATGAATGTTCTCAAAGTACTTACCTCATATCAGATGAACTCTTAATTATAAAGTCTCTGGTGTTACCAAAAACTATTAAATCCTTGAGCTATTCATATAAAACGTTGTCTTAAAGATGGGTGTATGACAGCTATTGGTGCTTTTTATGTTGAAGAAATATTAGATATTTTATTACCTTATTTCTGGTGAACTACAAGCGTGCTCTATCTTATGCTCTGCTAGTGAAACAGAAAGAAACTAGGTGCATGAAACTAGATGAAGCTACAAAACTAAATCAAAATGGCAATGCTGGAACTTTTTCCAGGTAAAGAATCCTGAAAGTGAGAGGAGTGGATGCCTTCTGTTTTAATAAATAGTACCATACTTTCCAAAATGCCCTCCAAATCCTGTGCTTATATACACATTTCTCATGCAGATTTCAGATATGTAAAAGGCTAAAATTTGCATCTGCAGTATAGAAATTCATCTGAGGTAAAAATTCAAGTTCTTTTTGGAGTTTTTTTCCACTGAAACTTGTAAACATAGTTTGGGACTGTTTTAAAACACTTTCGGTCTCCGAATGGTGAGCTCACTAATGCTTTTATGTAGTCCATTAAACCTAGAAAAGATTATTCAATTGTTATGGGAGACTGGAAATGCAAATAAAAGTCATGGAAATAGTTTGCATTATGAGAGAAGTATTTGAAAATTAGTTTGAAGACAGGACATGCTTTTGACTGTATCTTCTAAAGTGAGCAGTAGGAAAATGCCTCAACCTCTTGTAGACAATATAAAATCCATCGATGTGGAAAGCAGCAAAGGCAGAAAATTGAATATGTCATAGATTGTAACAGAGTGAAGTTCAAACAGCCTGTGTGGATAATAGACTGCCATAAATATATCTATGACATGGAAAGCATGCCAGCTGAAATTATAGAGGATTTTCTTAGTCTGAGAAATGCGTATTCCAGAGATTGTTTCTGGTCTAATGCTTTCTATTCCAGGAACACTTAGATAGTGAATTCAAAATATATTTGCAATTCCTTCACAACTTTGATTTATAATAATTAGCATGGGAAATTCAGACAGATGCTTTCGTTTTTTACACCTTACTCCTGTCCTTTCTGTCATTCTGTCCTCTTTTCTGACCTTATTTTTAAATATTTTTCTGTCCTTTATTTTTAAGCCATCCTCTTTCTTTTTTGGTTTATTTTATTTCAATGCTTTGAAAAAGTGAATTGGGGAAGGGTCCTTGTACAGATATCTAGAGCTTTACCTCTTACTCTAAATGCCAACATTCAGAACTTGAACTTTTACGTTCATTTTAGTTGAAATTATTCATGTTTTCTGTGTATATGAACAATTATTCTCTTCCAAAATCAACTGAATACTGTCACTGACTTCATCAGCAGTCTCTGCTTTCACAAGTGAGCCTCTCTGTAGCAATGGGAATGAAAATAGGAACATTGCTACATATAAAATATGTTACACATGTGAGATGGCAAATAGTGCACTCTTTTAATTGGCTGTATTTTGTATTTTCAGCCACAGTGAATTTCTTACTTAGTTTTCTCCAGAGACTCAGATGGGGTAACAACAATTAAATATGTCTCATGCAGCCTCTCAAAAAATATGTTTGTGTTCTCTAATGGTAAAGGTTGCTGGAAGTAAATAACACCTCAATCATGTCTAAATCGTGTCTCTGTGTCTGAAGTGACAGCTATTAAATTTGCTGATGGGTCTTTTAAGCAATGCTCTTCTTTAATTTAAACTTAATTTGCCTCTTAACTACAAAAATTGATTTCATGTAACACATATTTCTGTGCTAAGATTCATTAGATTTCTAGCTTAATTGTGTCTGGGCAAAGAGCAGGACCTGACTGCAGATTGCCACTCTTGAAGATGCAGTGATACATCATCTTTGTAAACTTCTTGCATTAGCTTGTCCCTCTTTCACTGACACACTTGGAGAATTCCCATACAGGGACACGGGGTTTTTTTTAATTTTTATTTTCTGGCCAGAGAAGTTTTTAATTTCTCTTTACATTGCTATAAAACACAGCATTTGAATTTAGGTGGTTTTGTTTGGTTTTAGATTTGTTGGATGGAAGATCTATTTATTGCCTAGTTTATTAACATACATTACTATGTATATAATATAATGTGGTGATAAGCAAAACTGAGATTGGATCTCTAAATACTGCTACAAGACATATATATTAAATTGATTGCTTTTTAAAGAATAATTATCAGATTTCTGTATTTGTAGTTAAGCAGATGTACTTACCGTCACCCCCAAAAATGCACATGCACACGCATGCATGCACACATGTGAGGTGACTTTNCAGCAATTCCTTGTCCCTCTTGAGCTGGGGAGCCCAGAACTGGACACAGTACTCCAGGTGGGGCCTCACCAAGGCAGAGTAGAGGGGGAGGATGACCTCCCTCCACCTGCTGGCCACGCTCTTCTTGATGCACCCCAGGATGCCATTGGCCTTCTTGGCCACAAGGGCACATTGCTGGCTCATGGCCATCCTGTTGTCCACCAGGACTCCCAGGTCCCTTTCCTCAGAGCTACTCTCCAACAGGTCAGCTCCCAACCTGTCCTGGTGCAGGGGGTTATTCCTCCCCAGGTGCAGCACCCTACACTTGCCCTTATTGAATTTCATAAGGTTCCTCTCCGCCCAGCTCTCCAGCCTGTCCAGGTCTCTCTGGATGGCGGCACAGCCTTCCGGGGTGTCAGCCACCCCTCCCAGCTTTGTGTCGTCAGCAAACTTGCTGAGGGTGCACTCTACCCCCTCATCCAACCCATGGAGAAGAAATCTTCATGCAAACTAATGTAAATGATCAGAAACTCTGGGAATGAGATTCAGTGAGTTAAAAATAAGTCAAGAAACAAAACTTGTGATGTTCTACCTGAATTTAACTGAATTTTGTGCAAATGGTTTGATAGGGTTTGGAAGTATTTCTGCAGATAAAATACGGGACAGAAGGCCTGGGGAGGGTCACCTGAGCTAGGTCTAGGTAGCCCGTCCACTACCAAAAAGTGCTGCCCCTTGGAATATGCAGGGCTCTGTGTAGGACCTCTCTGCACAGGAAGGCTGCAGTGCACTTAAAGTGGTGCCCTTTGACTGATGTTGCACTGCAGGGTGTCTGCATGCCTGCCCTGAGTCATGAGGAGCCACCAAGTTACAGCTATGGCTAACGTGACCTTTTTCACATAATGTAGCAGAACAGGCTCTTTGGTTTAGGCTATGACAAATTAAAGGTGTTACTGAAGTGAATAGCAATTCATTTTACTTTGACTTCCAGCCTGCCAGCAGCTAATAATGGCTTTGTCACTAATGATTTGGTGGGAATGATTTCTTTTTACATAACACCTGTCATCCAGAAGCATCCCAAAGTGCTCTATAACCTAATTTACTGATTACTCAGAAATTGCTTCCTTCACTAGTAAAATGCAGCTTTGGATGAAAGGTGGCAACTGTGTGCTACAGCTCAAAATCTACTTGCCAGAGATAGATGGTAAATGAAAGAGGTACTTAGCAGGGTCCAGGGAGAACTGTCTAGCCCTGGAAAAATGAGAGTTTAGCTACCGCTAATATGCTTGCAATCTGTGTTGTACAAACTTCTAGATGAGGAGGGAGACATAGAAAGGAGAGACAGGGCAAAACTAAGGGAAGATAAGGTTCTGCATGCAGGGGTATCTGGGCTGCGAAATGGGAAGCCAGGTCAGAAAGTCTGCTGTCTGAGAGAGACCATATCCCAGCAATTAAAGTAATGGGGTTTTCTCATAGAGGAAGTCTCATACTCCGGTGTCATATAGATTTTTGCTCATTTAACTTAAAATTATTAGTAACTCACAAGTTTTCTAATTGGAATATTCAAAGGTGAGAATTATGAGGAGTCTGTTGAAGAAAAACACAATATAAATACTTAAATTTGCATATTTATTCTTAACAAAAAAAAAGTGTGGGAATTTAGATTTCTGTTCATCATACTATGAGATTTTGATGTCAGTGGGGAATGACGGAAACAAGAAAAACCTCTATACAATTTTCAAAAGTTTATAGTTTCTTTATGGCCTGGGTTTGAAAGAGGAAGTGACTATACACTCCAAGTTTCTTCTTGACCAGTTTGTTGTAAAGGCCATCTGCACAGAGAGAAATATGATCTCATGTAGCATATGAGAAGATCCACTTATGATAATATCGATTAAAAGGTGTTTTGACACTGTAAAATACTTTACAGATAAAGACAGGACATTAGAGTGGAGGATACAGAGGACAGTGCTAACGGTCCTGTGATTGCACCTCTGATATTTTAAGCCTGGAATTTTATTTGTTGTGTTGATACGCATTTCAACAAATAGTTGCTCTAGTGATAACAATTGATAACAGAAGATGTTTCAAAGGCAGCAACTTAGTAGATGTTAGTGTAATAGTAATTTTTGTTTGGTTGTTTTTTAATTTAAATGCTTGGTTTTCTTTCTGGCTTTTTTTGAGACAAATATTCTGATGTTTTTTTATATACTGTCTTGATGGATGAAGAACCTTGATGTTTCTATTTCATATGTAGTCACAGAATCATGGGATGGCTGAGGCTGCAAGGAACCTCTTGAGATTGTCTAGTCCCACCCCTGTACAGGCCATGGTCAGCTGGAGTAGGTTGCCCAGGACTGTGTCCAGTTGTTTTTTTGTTAATATATCCAGAGACAGAGACTCCACAAGTTTTCTTGGCAACCTGTTCTGGTGTTTGACAACTACTGCAGTAAAAATGCATTTTCTTCTGTTCAGATGGAATTTCAATAGTATTCTCCATTACAAGGTGAACAAACATATTCTTTAAGTACAATATTCCTTTGAAAAATGGAAATGATTACTTCTGTTGTAGAAAAGGTCAAGTGAATTCAAAGGATTTTTTTTTCTCCTTTTTACTCAAACCTGAATGACTTTTTTGTATGAAATTGAAAAAGTTGGTTTAGGAAATAAGAATAAAAACTCCACGGGAAGTATTTTAGACAGGATTTCAGTTCTTCAAGAATTCAGCTCAAATAAGACTAACTTAAAGCACTATAGGATAAGAACGAATTCTAGTGTTCTTGGTAAATAATTCACTCTGCAGGAGGATAATAAAAGACTTTTCAGCGGTGTTCATATGTGGAGTCTTCTCTGAGAAATGAAGAGCAACACAGATAAAATCGCAATTGTTCTGATACTGGTTATGCCTATCATGTGGGAATGGTGTTTGGAAGCCTGCTGAACTACTTTGAAAAGTACTAGGAAGCAAATAAGATGTTTCTTCTGTGATGTGATCTCCCAGGAATGCAAAGCTTTTTTAAAGGGAATCCACTTGTTTAGTTACCTGAAAATACATTATGGATCCTAATTGTAGTCATCAAGTTTGTAAAGACTGGTTTGTGTGAATTTTATTTTTCAACTCATGCAGTGATGATAGACTGTTTGAATTACTGTGTCTCATTGGAGCACCAGTTTTGGCACCAATCAATGTAACTGTGAACATAATCTTCAATGAGACCTTGATTTCACCTTGTGACCAAGTGAAAGAGTGCATGAAAAGGTGTGTGGTAGGAAATCGTGTGTAATTTTGGGTGATGGACAAGAGAGTGTGAGAGACAATTTCATCATAAATCTCTTCAATATCAGCATCAAGGGAAAGAAAGACCACATCTGACAATCGTACATCTGAATGAATTCAGAGTGTCAGAGTGATTCTATTTCTTTACTGTCTCCTTGGACAGCACTCTTTCAAACTTAATTACCTGCAGTTAGGCCAATTAAGACAGCTATAGAAAATAAGTAGCGTGGTTGTTTGGGAGCCCTGTAACTATTATCCCTGAATGCTTTTCTGTTATATTTATCCTGTTCACCCTCATCAGTCCCATAAACAATTGCTAGAACTCCTTGATCAAGACATTTACACAAGGTCCCCAACCAGTTTGTTTGTTTATTTATTTATTTATTTAGTGTTTACCTAGGTTTTCAAATTATGAAATGGAAGATAGATTTACTTAAAGAAAAACCCAAACCCCCACACCATCTGGAGTGAATCAGGAATTTGTTGGTTTTACCCTTCTAGAAAATTGTTTTCTATTTTGCTCTTAAAACCTGTTCAAACAGAAACTGACCTTTCTAGAGAAACCAATTATGTTTAGAAGCCGGAGCCAATATTTGGATACTCTAATAGTTCCTATTGTTAAAAAATATTCTGGAAATATTGACCCTTCTGTAATGCACTGCCAACTGTGGAAGCTGGAGGGCTTCATACTAACTTATAACAGATGAAGTCACACAAAATTATGCATTATGCTGATTTTCATTATCATAGTTTATGTGGGTGTTTTTTCCCCATGAAGAAGCCCAAGTAAATAAAACCCAAAATAAAATAGTTTTGCACACAAAATACGCAGAGCTTTGGAGTGGACGTTTGGAGTTGGATGTTTATAAGTAAGTAAAAGTTCCTTCTGAACTGTTATGTAATATAAAAGCCTCCTGACTTAGAAAGCAAACTGGATTACACTTTTCTAATGTATTTTTCAGTAACATTTAAAAACTGGTTCCTTTTTGAAATGATGCAATAAAGAATATCAAGCTACATCTAGAACATGAATTTTAATAGCTCTGCCAAGTTTTGATGTTACAGGTTCAGATCATGCTTTGCTTTGAATGCAGGTTGTTTTTACCTAGTCTTGAAGGATGTTGTTACTCTTATGGGACTTTTAACAGAAGTAACAGAGAGGCAATGTACATCCTAGAGGAGAAAAATGATTTTTCAAAACAACAGTTTAGTAAAATCCTTTGTGATATCAGCAGTGACGGTACTTAAAGGCTTGTATTATTTAGTCTCCCTGTTCAAATTTATTTCATGAGACTTGAAGCCAGCATGATATACACGAGTGAAATGTGGAAAAAAATTAGGAGAGTTCCTCAACTAAACCTGTAGCTCTAAACCGATAAGTACAAACCCCTCTCACACAGTCTTCACTGAGGCTCTAGAATCCATGTAGGAGAGTTCTAGAGAGAAATATTCCCAGTATTCATCATCAGGGTCTTTTTTACACAAAAATTTCCAAAGACAGTGAGAGAAGTCAGTGGGAAGAGGGAAAGTAACTGCTGTTGGAAGCTCCTAGAGAAGGTACCTTGTCAGTTTTGTCTTCGAAGGAGTACTTTGCTTCTCCTACATCCCCTACATTCCACCCTTAGCACAAGAGTTGGGACCTAAATGAAGAAGCCAGCTTTGGAAATACAACTTGTTTAAAATGAGCTATGAACGGCAATGAAAACATATTCTGTATCTCTATTGTACAGAAGTTGCAGTGTGCATTCGTTCTCAGACTGTTCCCTTTGCCATGCCATTGCCATGCCTTTAGAAATGACATCTGTCACATGGTTACTCTTTTCCTTATACCTCAAGGGAAGAAGTGTGTGAAGTGAAGTATTTTGTTTGTTTTATTTTATTAAATTTATACCACGTACATTTACTCTAAGTTTGTATGAAGTAGGTCAAAGAAGTGGTTTTTGAATTTGAAAGCTCTAATTGTTATTGCCTTTAGTCCTTTGCAAGATCTCTCCATGGACTTCAGCAGTCCCTGGAGAAAGATCATCTTTGTCAAGGACAAACTTTACCCACAAGGTAGACAGTTCAATTGAATGTTTAAACTAAGAAATACCTGTTTGTATTGAATATTGTAATATTCAGGGAAACTACTGATAATAGCACAAATGCTCTAGCCAAGGGAATTAAAGAGAAAAGATAGCATCCCATGATAACTCAAATAAGGTTTATATAAATACAACTCCTCATATAACTAAACTCCAAATTACTCTGAAAATAAGCAGGGGAAGAAGGAAAAAAAAAATGTTGGAAAGGCAGTCCTAAAAACATATTCAGCAAAATATTCCATTCAATACTAACCCAATGTTATTTCTGAAGTTGCATTTTTTAACAGTGTTAAATATTTAAAAGAATCATTTGTTTATCTCATTGGAAAATTTTCATTACGCAAATACCTAAGTAAATTTATAAACACGACTTTTAAATACCTTATTTCAAAGAGAAAGTAGATAGAAACAAATAAATCATTGTAATGAGATTAAAAGGCAAAACTCTGAGGGAAGGGTGTTTATAATGCATGCTAGAACAAAGAGCAGGACTTTCCTTAAAAGATTAGCATATGCTGTAATTCCAGTGAAACTGAAAAATATTGCTACTGAAAAACTAATCGGTAAAATTCTGTAAGAGATATAACTCCTAACAAAGCAGCTAAGCAGACAGAAGCAGAATAACATTTCCGTTTCTCCAGGCTTCATTAAACAAGCATTAAAACCCTCTTAACACAGTCTGTCAGGAATAAAAAGTGGTTGCTGTTCAAATAAGTGAAGTCACATCCTCATAAACCCTGAAGGTGATACAAGTTATGAAACAAAATGGGGGTTTTCTGGTTCTTTTCATGACAACTCATGTTTTCTACAGCAGTGATGGTGGCTTGGAAGGTATGGAGTAGAGAGAGTTTTTCCTTCTAAATTACTACAAAGTAGGACCTAGGGGAAAGAAGAAAGCTGGCCAGTGAACCACAGTAATTGTGTTGCTGAGTCTCTCACTGAAGTTTCAACTGAGCCTTGATCAACAAGATATTAAAAAGCTATGTAACCCAAAGAGGTTGATAGCCAGACTCTGATCTTGTGAAAGCCTCAGTCTTGGTGGTTTCTGGAAATTTCTTGTTGTGTATAATCCAGCTTTCAATAACTTGTAAATAAAAGAAGAGTATCAGGGGAGAGGAAAGAAAGGATTCAAGAAGCTCCAAAGTCCCCTCCAAGAATTTCCTTTTGATATTCACACTGAATACCTTCATTGCTATTATGCTGGTGTAAAAGAATGACAGACAAGATGAGAGAGATTTTTGAACCAAAGTAATTCATCGTGCCTCAGAAACATCTCTTGCTGTGGTAAGTTCTTACCCCAAACTCAGCAGAAGCTTTTCCACTGACTCTAATGCTCTTTGCATGGGGCATAAAAAGCACAGGATCTGGGCTAATAGACTTCTGTCACCTTAGCTGTCAACTGGAAACAACGATATTCTGTCTTTAATGCTGTTCAAAGGCTACATTATCATATGCAAGCATCTAAGTAATGCAGTCATGAGGACGATTTTTTGAATACGGCTTTGATTTTACTTTGTGACCTCAAGCTTTCAGTCATCTTCAGTCAATGAGCCTAAAGATGTGCTTGGAACATCAGATCACATTAAGTGGGTGCTTCTGTACCATTGGGATCTGAATGCTGAGCAACACACTGCTTGCTGACATTGTTAATAGACATGTTAGCTAAGAGCAAGCATAATGTGGACTGAAATGGGGCAGAGGACAAGGTGATACCTTTGGTAAATATTTGATGAGAATGTGGGACTATTTCCATGAGATTACTGGCTGCTTGATCCTTTATCTGTGTAGTAGCATCACCATAATATTGTTAGTTTTGCTGGGATTTGATTGGCATAGTTAAGCCTTGCTTTACCAGAATCTCCCATTTCAGCTGGATGCAGCCAACGTGGCTTGCCATTTGCATGTGAGGCAATCCCTTTGCAGCCAATGGAGGAAAACAGGCACTTTTAGAACATAAAGCATTTTGCAGTCTCCAGTTTTTCTGTCAATCCAGAGACTCAGTCACAGTCTTCTGTTTTTTTAAGTACCTGAGTTCATCCCTTGTTGCTAACATCAGTGTGCTACTACAGTCATATTTGAAGCTTGCCACCTATCTGGTTACGTTAATTAGTCCTTTTCCTGCCAGTACCCAATCTGTTTAATTTTGTACTTCAATTTTTCTGGGTGCATTAAGAAGCACTTCAAAGAAGCTCTTTCTTTGCTTTCAAAGGATTCTTTTGAACCTATATAAAGGGCAAGCTTTTACGTTGTAGACTTTGCACATAAAACCATATTTATAGAGTGCCTAATCTTTATCTTTGCACCCTTCGGACTACTTATCTGTCATTATTGTGTCATGCACAAATAGGCTGCCTTGGATGTGATGTTGTCTCGAGTTATTAACCTCTGCCATTGAATCTCTCTCAGTTATTTCTCAGTTGATTGTTGCGTAGCATAATACATAGAAAACTGTGTGTAAAATTTATTGATTGCCATAGGAAAATAGCTGCACTTATCCTTCAAAACTTAGTTGGCTTATATTTGGAAAGGAAAGCCCTAAAAATAATTTTTACCTGAAAGTTTTCATCAGAGCTGTCTTTACAGACCTCATTTCTGTATTAGAAACATTGGAAATTTGTAATAATAAATTATAACATTAATTCCTGTAGTGTTCCCATCAATGTGGAATCTGTACATAGGATTTTAATGCAGATGGACCCATAGCAATATGATTTTTGATGTATCGTTGAAATGTGGCATCATTTCAAAACAGAAGTGTCAAAGCAATCAGAGAACTAATAAATAGTGAAGAACTGGTTATTTCTATCTGTCCCTCTCCAACTCCTTTCATTTATGGAAGGGCTTAAGAGATGTTCCTCAGCATTTCTTAATTTTCCTTTTTTAAGATGGGTAAGAAACACAAGGAAACAAAAGCAACTTCTTTACTGCCAGGATGGTGCAGACTGGTCATACTATATTTCACTTTAATGGTACATTCAGTTCCAGATTAGAAAAAAGCCAAGAGTACCAGATTCTTGACACAATAGTAGTCTCCCTTGTTTCCATTAAATGGAATAAAAGAAGTGGCCAGTTATTGGAAGAGCTGTTCATCTTCTTTTTCCCTCTCTCGTTATGCTGTCAAGGAGAGCACAGGCTCCTGCTGGGTAGCTTTTCTGCCTAAAGAGCTCTTCTTTCTACATTCCTCCTGACAGACAAGGACTTCTTAACCGAACTGTCCTGTAGTACTTAGCAAAATGATGATAATGCTTTTAAAATGGCCCCAGATATCAAATAATACCAACCTTCATAGTTCCCGTGGCTATTTCAGTATCTGGTGTACTAAGCTTGTGCTTCTCCCTGCTATGCTTTGACCTGGGTTTCGGCTGCCTGCCTGGTCTCTGCTCTCCAGCAGGTAGAAGAAGTAGAAAGAAGACAGGCTTCTCCCTCTGCACTGCTCAGGGATGCTCCAGAAAGAGCAAATATTCTTGAAGTTTAGTGAAGATGGGGGCTCTGACAACTTCACCTAGAACTGCCCTTCTCTTCAGCCTAGAGGTTGACTAGTTTTGGGGTATTTGGATGTGGTATTCTGTTTTAGATATTAAAAAAGACTGTCTATCATCTAGGCTGTCCTATTTGAGGAGGGGGCTAGGCTCACTTAATGATTCTTTCCTGTGTGAGAGTGAGTGCTGCTGCTATGTGAAGTTTTAGCCTAATAGGAAGTTATGGCAAAGCAAGAGAAAGTAGGGAGCTGCCTTTTCAAAGTACAGTGAGCTACTTGGTAAAGGTGCAACCAGCAAATATAACTCTAAAGAGCATTTGTAGGTGATATGGCCAGATCACCAAGCTCATCTCTCTAATTGCTTTTCCAGGAGAATGTAGGGAGCTGGTGTACTTGCCATAGCCAGAGGTGCTGGAGAAGTGCAGTGCCATGTTCTGTACCAGCTGCAGATTTGGGAGTATACAGGGGCTTAATGTTGGTCAACGTTAAGATGATAAAGAACTTTATAACTGAGAGTGGGTCATGGGCCAGTAAGGCAATTTCCTGGCCAGCTGAAGAAGGTAGGAAGTGCTGCCCATCTGTGCTGCTCTGTGGGAGCTTAGGGTCAACTGGGAAGCCAGAAGCACCTCCCAGTTGCTGGCTTGCCTGTCTGATACACTAACTTAGGTCCTATGACTCCCCAGTTCAACAGTGTGTTATATCTGAAATAATGGGAGTACTGTGGAAGAAGGTATTGCTAGATGATGTACGGACGGCTACAGCGATATTACTTATACTACTTCCATACATACTTGATACTTGCTCTGCTCTTTTGAACTACACACATTCCCATTAAAGGTACTATTCAGTCAGAAGCACTGCATATCTTCTTTATCTGAGTTAGGTTTGCATTGTAGATATGCATAGCATTAAAAAAAACCCCAAACCTAATGGAAAATAGTATGCACCTACATCATGGTAGAATTCACATTGATTTAAATAATTGATAAACCATTACTTAATCACTTTGCAGTTAGTGGAAATCCAGTCTGTGATTTTATTTTTACTCTTTTTTAAATATATATTTATATCTCAGTTATAAGAATTGTAAAGGGGTGGGTGGGTGTAGCAGGGGGATAGAACTGAGAGAGACAGCTTACAAAATCACAGAAACCCATTATTTTAAAAACAGTTTCTATCAACTCTAGAATATATTAAACAGGAAAGAAGCGAAGTTAACTGGTTATCCTTCAAAACTACTGTAGTGGAATAAAAAATTAATGATAGATGAATACCATTTGCACATAAAGGTCTTTATAAATAGAGCAGAGATACAGGAAGGAAAGGAAGAAAACTACGATAGCTCAATGGAAAAAGCAATGGGGTTTTTTTTAAGTTTTGCTTAGGAAGTGAAAGCGCAATCCTGCCAAATCTACTTGTGACTCTTTACACACTTTGAAACATATTTTAGCTTCCATATAAGGCATTAAATGATTTTTGAATGATGTAGCAAGATGTAGACCAAGCAGAGTCAAACAATGAAAAACAGAGAAAATGTGTCATGGACAAGGCTTGTGGTAGATAAAATAGGTGTGAATTCTACCATCAGCTCTAGGTACCAATTTATAACCCATCTGGCACCAAAGATCTTTGTTATCTCTGTGCTTTGATCTCTGCACCAGCACAGACTCCATGTAGAAAGTTTTCAGTCAAACTAAGATGTTCTGCACAGAGCTCATTATGGTTTTGGAGTCTTTTTATTATTATTGTTATTTGCAAAGAAGGAATTTTAAAGTTGTCCTATGTACAGTTTCTTTTAAAAGAGCTATAGGAAAAAAATCAACTTTTTAGGAAGACGTGGAATAAAATAATAAACACTCATTATGTTTATACTTCTGCACATGTTGCTTAGGAATCAGAAAGAGGATGCATGTACAAGTAGGACAAATTGCACCCCACACTGTGCAACACAATTTTTCAAAGTGTGTTTTGTTTTCTTGTTTTTCTCAATTAAATGCTGCCTAGCTGCATAATGCCAGAAACTGTACGGGAGGTATGGGCAGAACTTGGCAGGATTTGACCCAGAGGAGGAGAGATTGTAGAATTGCTTTCATTGCAAACCTTTGTATACAGAAGGAGAGGAAAACCCAGTGATTCTGAATGTTCCTAGCCACAGAAACGGAAACTATTTCATGACAGTTAATACACTGGCTTTACAAATACTGCATAAAAGGCAGGTGGTCTCATAGTAGTTGTAGTGAGAAATAAAAAGATTCAATCTTGAAAGACCTTTTCATTTTTATTTTTTATTCTAGCCACCCACAAGAGTAGTAATGAGATCTCCAATGCTAGGTCTTTTGAAATTGTTTTTAGAAGCAGGTTGTAATTTAAAGAGAATAAGGCTGCCAAATTGTTCTGATGCTTTGGCTGCTGAGTATTATGTTTCAGAGTCCCCTGAAGTCTCTGGGCAGTTGTAAGGACTTCTGATGCCGTTCCTCTGTGCTCTTTTAGGAGTAATGCCATTGCCAAGCTATGGACTGCACAGAAACCCGTAGTTCATGTCACATAAAGCCGCTGACAGGTCTGAAGATGAGTGAGTGACTTATGACCTGAGACTGTAAAGATTTGTGCATGCTTTTAAACCTTGAACGGCAGTGAGAGTGCTGCCAATGACTGAGCTGCCTTTTATTTGAATTTGCACGTTATGCTCTGGCAGGGGGTTGGACTAGATGATCTTTCGAGGTCCCTTCCAACCCTATGATTCTATATTGGATCCTAACCAAGATAAGAGATGAACCCGTTCTTGTTTTGCAGTGTTGAATTGTTCTTGAGGTCAAACAAAGTGTCTTGAAGTCGAAATTGCTCTTGAGGTCAAAATTCAGTGGGCTGAATTTTTCCATTCTTTTTGCTGAAAATAGGTGGTCCAGCAGGTTGGGCTGGTAGCCAAGTATTAAGATCCACAATCAGCACCTTCCCAGTAGGTTTTGACCTGGCACTTTTGAATTACATTGTGGCTATGTGGTAGGAGAATGTTTGGTTTACTTTTCGTGACTTTTGACTTTTTGTTTGTTTATTTTTCATTTTCTGGAGGCTGTTCAGTGCAGCTCATGTCTGCATGTTTGCAAGGAAGACACTAATGTATTAAGGAAATTGTAAAAACCAAAAGAAAGGCATCAGGTTGCGCTGCAATGTTAACAAACTGCATGGCTTTCAACAGGCACTCAGGGAGGGAGCACTGGATGATGTCAGGATAATTTTAAGATAGCACATAATTTCACAGTTGACAATTAGAGGTAAAACAGTGAATGCAAATACACCTCCTTCAGAAAACAAAACTGGAATGACCTAACGGGGTTTCAGAGCCTCCTGACAAAAAAAGCTGTGGCAGGATTTGTCAGCTCTGGATCAAAAATGACTGCTTGAGCATTTTGGCAAAGAGGAGAAACTGTTGAAAACAAGTCTATATTCTAAAAATGTTAAAAGGCTTTCCAGTTGCCAGGAATGATAATTAAATTAAGCCATGAAGGAGTATCTTCTGCCTTTAATGACCCCGTTCAGAGTTAATTGTGACCGGACTGTGTGGTTTTGTGGAGTGATCCTGACTACAGTGTTGAGTAAGGACAGCTGGAAAAAAGCCTGCTTTTCATCTTGACATCAGTTTTTTCTAGCTAATATTTCCTTCTCTGTTTTTTATAGAAATGGGATGTGTGTTTCAATTTGGCTATTTTGCTAGCGACAGCTTTTTATGAATATGATACAATGTCAGGCATTTCACACTGAATGTGCTTTGCATATGCTATGCCCTTGAATTTGGGCTCCCATCCTTCCCCTAAGAAGTAGAAGAAAAACTCCACACAGCCCACCTCTTGTTCTGAAAAACTCTTTTCAGGAAACTTGAAAGGCTTTTAATTCTGCATGGGCTCTTTCCTCCCCCCTTTCTTTTATTTCTTCTTTCATAGCCATCAATGCCACAGTGCTCCAATAAGTATTTCTAAAAATAAAATCTGCAAATTACAGGCCTTGGCTTACCACAGTGTTGCAAACTGTCATTAACAAACAGTCTTGAAAAGCCACTGGTTCTGCAAGCCATGAGGTAGCTTAAGTCCATAGAACTGTATTGTTCTCTTCCAGGGCTCCCAGTCACTGTGCCAGTCACTGTGTATTTTAACTAGGTTTTTTTTTTTTTTTTTAAATACTTACTTGTTGCTTGAAGGTGCTCCATTTTGGTCAGCAATTAATTGTTATCCTGTCTATCACTCCCATCCTTTTCCAAAGAAATATGACTTAGAGGATGAATAATCCTCAGGACATGCTCTTATTACAACTTCAGTGAGGTTTTGGCATTTTGTGCTTGCTGAGACTTAGTGCTCTGCTTCACACACAGAGTAACACTGCAGTGGTGTGTTCCCCCCCTTGAAATCCAGTATGGGGTGATGCATAGCTGGAAAAGAGATCAGAAACGTACTTTTCTGTGTGTCCTCCTTTTCCCCACCCTGGTTGTGATTCATATCCAAATTAGGTGTAGGCTACTCTTCCAAGGCTTTTCTATAAAGTTGTCTGACTTAACTAATTTTACTTACCTAAATAAAGGTCTGGGTATACTTGAAAAGGTGGTATCAGTTAATTCCAGCTAAAAATGACTTTGCCAAATTGCTCTTTAGGTTGGGGTCAAGATCACCTGGTCTTCTTTGGCAGGCAACCTGGTGTTGGGTTGGTCAAGTGCTGGGACTACGATTGAAAGAGTTGCAGAGAAGCCATAGGAGCCATACATAGGAGACCTTTGAATTGAAGAACATTCCCAAGACTTAAACACCTTTGTCCATACCCTGTTTTATGTATAGCTCACACAGACCTAGAGATCTTGTTACTTTCACGTCCCATCTACCACCAGCTGCCAAGGACTATCAGAGCCTTTTCAGGAGGGACCTGAGGGCAGATGGTTGAACACTGCTGACATTGATTGTACTGACCAGCAAAATCGGGCATGATATTGAAACTCCTGCCTTGAGGACTTATTCTCTACTTGCAATAAGTCCTGTGGCTTGCACGCCTAACCCCTCTCTCAGTATACAATTTGTATGTTGTCTTTTTAAAATTCATTTTCTTTGTCAGATTTTGCACTTCTGCAGCTGTAGTCGTTCTCCTGGAGATGTCCCTGACCTGAACTAAGAAAAACACAAAGAGAGGACAAGATAGCATTTAATATTAACTAAACTGTGAAGAAATGAAGTATTTAATATGGGACTTAGATACCTACGTTGAAAACCTAAATCCCCAAAGTGTCTATTCCATCGCTGCAAATTCCATGTGTCAGCATGGAAGGACGAAGGAGGGTGTGTATGCTTTGTTTTTTTCTGATAACCATCTGTTTTATCAAAAATATATGGCCTTCCAAAGTTTAAGGCCCAGTCCCCCTTCCCAAGTGATTGCCTAACTTACTGCTAAGCTAGAGCACTGTCTTTCTCTGGTGAACTTCAGTAGCATCAATTACTGATGTACCTCATTGTCCAGGTCTGGTACTTGTTTGTCCGCCTCAGACTAGGTTCAACCTGTCCAAGGAAGAGGAGAGAATTAAACTCAAGTCTCTTATATAAAGCCATAGCTTTAACCATTGACCTGTAGAATAAATTTTATATGTGATTTCCATTTCCTTCTCTACCATGTTTGGAAAGAAAGGCCATGACCTTATAGCTGTCTCACTAGCTCTTTTGTTAGTTTGTTTTCTAAATGAAGGACATTTTAAGTATTTATTTTCAGGAGGAACTTTGGAGCTGTGAGTCCTGAATAGATGCACATGTGTCATTATAATTACATGAAATACCTTTTTGTTTTGATAAGCGTGGGATTTGCAAAATAGTCCTTGTTCAAAACTTTTCTGTATGCAATGCTTAGTCAGGTGGTGAGAATCATCCTGTGTTATAGGAAATGTGGGTTTCTAATGCAAAGCAATTCAATCCACTATCTGGCCAAGTTACTTCAACATTCAAAATTTTGATGCTGAAGTCCCTTTGTAGATCTAGGCCTTATTCGTCAGAGACTGTAGAAAATAAAATACAAATAGAGATCGATTTGAAAAAGCAAACTAAAATTTAGTCTTTTTTAAAACTAACTTTTGTTATTTATTTAATGAGTAGCTGTTATTTATTGGATTATTATGAATCCCTATGAGTAAGAAAAAGGAGGAATGGGTAATGAAATGCTGTAATATACCAAATATTAGACAAACTGTTTCCCCTGAGAGCTTATCAAGTAGCCTTATTCCAAGAGGAAACTGTCAAATATGCCTATGTATGTTATCAGTGTGTTATTTTACAATCCCTAGAATTTATTTCTTTAGAAATAGCACCTGATGATGAAAACCGGAAGGAAGAAGCATTCACTGACATTGCTTCTTGAATTGTGTGAGTATTTTTCGTTGTAATACAGAAAAAATACTTGGATTTTCTTTGGAGTGCCCACATTAGTAGTCATTGGGTTTACTAGCTATGCAGCACTTAATCAAGTTTCAGAAATTGACTTAAGGACACATTAAGTTTTTTTAATTAGACTTTTTATTAATACCATTTTCTGATTGTAATGTTTTTGCTTGTTTGAGTAGAGGTGGATTCATATCTACCTGCACATATGCATACACTTCTGTGTAGATAATAAGTAGCCATATAGGGTTGTACTGAAATAACAAAATTGATACAGGTGGAACAATTGTGCTCTCTGAAAGTAATGATTATGTGATTCAATTAACTATGTTTCAGTTGGTGAACATCTAAAGCAAACACATACTTCCTAATTCTGCTATTAGAACACTGAAATGTTGAAGTTATAATGGGTATTATAGTACAGGATGCAATTTAGTTTGAATTAGCATCTTCTAACATAGTATTTTTATTCCAGCAAATCAATAAATTGCATACTTACTTCTCTTTATTGTGAATGATTCTTGTCAGATTGTAGGAAAATTGACAATATGAAAAAAATTAGCAAACTTCAAAGGCTACACTGTAATAGGAAAGATGACTTGAGCACATTTCTGATTAGACTAAAAAGATATCTGAATGTTGATGACTGCTTTTACATTAATTTGAGAATGAGAACAAAGTAATTTGATCCATCTAATATATTAAAAACCACTTAGCCTTAAAAATTAAAATTTAAAATTCACTCTCTACAATAAGTTCAATATGGTAGTTGGAAAAATTAGAAGTGGTGAAGCTTCAGATATTTATTTGAGTGGTATAGAGCAGAAAATGCAATTTACTGAGCCTGAAAAACTGTGCTCAAGTTTTGCATTTAGGAAGGCATCACCAAATTCACAACAAGTAGTTGTTAAATTCTATCTGAATTATCTCTTTTTCAACTCTAGGTATTAATCATATATGTATAAAGACAAACAAGAGAGAACTGACTAAAACTCCGGTGGGGAGACGTTGTATCACAGTATCTGAAATTATCTCTGGCTTAATGAAAAATTAGTGCTCTATATTTGACTTGAAAATTTGTGTTTTCAGAATGTTTCCCTTTAAGATTTTTGCATTAAATTCTTGAAGACTTTGAATGAAATATTAAGACTTTTCTTGAGTGAGAGAAAAGGCTTGTAAGCACAGAATGCTTTTTTACTCTCCCATGTGTGTGGCTGTTGAAGCGCAGCTGGAGCTGCAATACTGTAGATAGCTAGACCAGAGAAGCTCTGTAAACACAGAAGAGGAAGAAAACCCAAGTTCTTAGCATTTTGCTGGACTTGAGTAGGTACAGCACCTTCTTTTCACCATCCACTTGAGAAAAGCTGTAGACTCCCCATTAGCGACCCATGGTGCAACACACAGCTTGTGATAACAAGTCAGAGTAGCTGTGTTGGGAGTGGAGATCCCCATCGCCCCACATCACCTTTATCACTGGAATGCTGAGGGCAGCTGAACACATTTCTTATTTCTCCCCTCAACTGTCCTAGCCTTAAAAATAAATAAATTAAAAAAAAAAAAATCATGAGGCCTCTGTAAATCCAAACATCAGTCTTTGTCTACTTTCTGTGAGTTAGAAAGGCAATTATTTCACTTCAGCATAGAAGGTCTCCTTTCAGCGGAGCATTCAGAAACACATAGAAATCAGTTTCTATCGGTTTAGCCATTCCTGGTCTTGCCAAGCACAGCATCCAAAGCAGCATGGACTTCAGCAGGGCTTCCTGTCAAGGTTAGACACCTACTCGCAGAAAGTAGAAATTGGCAGGGACCCTGGCGCTGAAATTAAGGATGAAGGTTCTCTTCCTTCACATAGTGAGGCATCCATCTACGTGTGGGAAGGCTTCTTTGCCATCCTTGACAGAATAGACATCCAGAATAGGCACACGATCTGTGGTGGTTGGGGGTTTTTTTTCCTTTTTTTTTTTTCCTTTTTGGTTTTATTTATACCTTTGTTTATTTATATATCTAACTTTTACTACTATATCTGTTGACACTTCAGCTTCCAAATTTGAAGAATCAGTTTACACTTACCATGATGCATGTTGGAATTATAGAGGTACAGATTAATGTTTCCTATATTTCTACACTGCATAGTTTGAAAATGAAGTGGCATTTTCAGAGTGGGGAGGGGAGAGACTGGGAAAGTCCTATATTCTGGCAGACTACTGACTACTCTTATTTATTATCTGGAATACTACTGAAGAAGCAATAATATTTCTCTTTATACTGGGTGTATTCATATATGTGAATACATGATTTACTGATTTTGAATTATATGCATTTTTTCCCAATGATTTATGTAGTGATGTGCAAAAGGTTTCAGTGATGTGAATTTCTGAAAATATAGACATCGTCCTTTCTTGATCACTGATGTTCATTTTCTGGACTGCCATTTTTTTGCTGGAAAAGTGTTTCTACAAACCAGTAAGTACCTAGAAAAAAACAATCTTGATAGGTTGAAAGAAAAACTCTTAGTAGTCTTTTTACAGTATCTCCTACTGGTGGTGTACCAGAGACTGTAAACTTACAAGCAATTTTCAACGCTTTAATTCAAAGATTTAATTTTATAGAACTGATAGCTTTAAAAGTGTAGTTTATATCAGTGCAAGTTTAACAAAGGCTGCTTACTCTAGTTACAGAAATGAATTTATCAGTGGCTCTGTGTTAAGAGTGAGTCAAGGAGAAAAATGCTGTAGTGGTAATTCTCTCTTATTTTTTTCTCCAATTAATGTATGTTTGACCTTTAACATTTTCCTTTACAAGAGAGGGAACCATCCAAAGTGAGTAATATTTACAATGCAAGGCATCCTTATGCGTTTTATTGCTCACCTGACAGGAGAGAAATATTCAGCATTCTGATTTTAGTTTTATACTTATTTTTAAAACAATCTTATTTAGATACCATTGGTGATATCTTCACACAGTCTACCCCCTCTACTGTCTTTCAGTTGTTACTTTCTTCTGCAGAGTGGCAGAAAAATCCATTTTTTTAAAAACAAAAGACAGTTAAAGCAAGGCAAGGGGTTAACTCATTTCCCTTTCCTTCTCTTTGCAGTTGGTTCAAGCTTTTAGATCACGGTTGGTAGGATCACACCACAGGGCAGGTGGATCTTCGCAGTCTTGGTCCCCAGGTTATCTGTAACAAGAGACATGGGTCCACTGATACAATTGTGCTTGTTTCAACAGACTTCCTGGAGGTGTCGGGTTTTTTTGTTTCATCTGATGTACAGACCAGGACATGGCCATAGGTTACATTTGGAGGCCAGGTCCATGTACTAGGTCTTAAGTCATCCCTAAGCTGTCCAAGGATTTCAAAGATCTTATAGCTCCTTCCCAACACCTCAGATCCATGTACATCAGTAGAGCTTTTGAAATCTTGAGAAAAGTATTTAAGCTCTTTTTAGTCATTTTTTCTGCACTCATTTCTCCTTTGTATTCAGGGTGGTCAGTGTAGTGGAAGTGGTGCTGCTGGTGAGGAATGCTTAAGATAGAAACAGGTGCTGGTAGAACTCTCACAAGAGCATATTGTTAAGTGTCTTCTGGTATAGTATTTCAGATCCAAGATAAGTTTACAAGTTGTTCAGGGCAAACAATGTTCCCATAGTAGTATATTCCAATGGAAGCATATTCACTTATGGTTAAGTGGATAAAAGAATAAAATAAGAAATATACTAACGTGACACGTAAATGAGGAGGCTGTTGACATTCTGTGTCATGACAGCTCTCAGAGTAGCTGCACTTGCTTCATGGTTATTCAGATCTATATATAGATCTTTAGATTTTTTTATCTGAAATGCAAAGATACTGAGGTTAGTATGAAGATCACAATCCCACAAATGCTGTCTGTATGCTGCTGAAGTTGAATATTAGAGTATTTCCATTTAAATCCACTGAATTACTCATGAGGGTGAAGTTAACCACAGGTGTGTATTAGCGGAAGCAGGCTAAAGTCTGAGTTACCAGAAAAAAAAGCTGTTGATAAAATATTTTGACTGAACAGAGACCACAGAGAAGTTCATCTGAGAGGCAGAGGCTGTCATTAACATGTCAGTGTGGGAAGAGCCTCATCCACAGTGAGCCAGAATACGGTTTTTATGAGCTAAGCAAATACTTGTGAATGAAGGAGATACGCTGTGGCTGCTGCTTCTAGTAGTAGTTTTAGTTTTGTGTTGAATGGTTGACACAAAACACTCATCCACTGATGAAGACTTAAACCACTGGAGACCCTTTTCCAAGGTTGGCACCTTGTGCGCAGCGAGATGAGTGTTTTTCATAAACAAATGAATGGACATTGCAGACACTCCCTGTGACTGCAGTCTAAACTTTCATGTGCCAACTTGGTTTAACAGAATTTATATATAAATATATAGGTTTCCATATGCTCACATTGTACATATATAAACATCATACATGCCACTTTCCCTTTTTTCTTCTTTTTTCTTTTTTTCCTTTTTTTATTTTNTGAAGTATTTAGATACTCAAGGGGTCTTTTTTTTTCTGTTGTTTACTTTTTCTCTATTTCTAGCCTGCAAAGTTGTTCCTTTTAAATTTTTGGCAATCAACACAAATGAAAGCAGTATAAGTATCTCAAGGAGCTCTGTTCAGCCTTGGGGTTTTTTAAGGTTCAGGCATCTTAAATAATTCAGATCTGTGGAGCTTTTATGTAGCTTGGTATAAGTCTGAAAATTCTGTTGAAACTGAAGTGTTTAGAGACCCTGTCAATTACTTTTTAAAAGATTCCCTTGTGCGGAGGGGTGTCCTGTGTT